>OZ023211.1:152500-162500 GCA_963995525.1 Escarpia spicata
GGCGTACGTGCATGTGCGTGTGTGGGGGGGGGGGTAGGGGGATGTGGGGATATGTGAATATATGTGTTTTTAGTGCTTATGCATTGTCAGTGTCCAGTAAATAGAATCTGTTTTTGCTTTAAGTAGAACAATATTTTTACGTCAGTAAAGGCGAAAAAACTAGAAAAGTACTATTAAAGAAACAATTTTTTCATTTTCGTGCACAGTTCGTGTCGTGCACAGATCAATATTTGCGACTGCCATTCGTGACATATAATACACCGATGTTATACGTCAAAATTTTGCGATTAGTCATTTGTTTTCACTTCTTCCAAACATGGATAGTTACAGTCGAATCTACGTGGACCACTTTGTGATATGCTATTGCATTGTTCCTTGCGCTTTGTGTAAGTAGTTAAACGCAGTGCGACCAGGAAGTCAACGTAAGATGCGTCATCGCTAACCACAAACCGACCACTGAGAAATGCCCTCCAGTCCTTCACATATTAGCAACACTGGGCTAGTTGTTTTAGCCAAGTGACCGGATATATTTGATAGTCGCTTATGCCACCTGGGTGGCTTTGTCTAAAGTGAATCTCGCGTCCCAATTACATATATCGTCTGGTTATACTGTATTACTGTTATACGCTTCTAGACTCGATATTTTACATAGCAACTGGTAAACTCAGACACAAAGTGCGTATGTATTTTAATTACATATCGTGGCTCGCAACGAGGGTCGCCGTGTAGGACAGTCCAACATATTCCAACAAGTTAAATATACGAAATCAGTGCTACTCGGGCTACTCGGGCTACTCGGGCTACTCGGGTTACCTTGTTCAGTCCCGATGACGGCATTAATCGTGAGTTTCCACTGCGTTTCAAATCTCTGTTAATTATATATATATATATATATATATATTAGAAGGTTTATTCGATTGATAGTGTTAACCACAAACCACATTTTATACTATTACACACACACGCACACGCACACGCACACGCACACGCACACGTCCCCCGTACTGAGTTACCCGACCAACACAGTACGGGGGACGTAATGTAATGTATTATGATATTATATTATTTTACATATGTAGGGTGTTATCTATTATATTACCCAGTTATACAATAATAATAATACAGGTATTAAGCAAAACAATAATATTACTAATATATTTTATATAGCTTCAATACGAGCTGTATGGATACATATTATATTATTATATTATTAATTAATGCACCATACAAGTATATTGTCAAGTTGCATTTATCACCAAACCACGATCAAAAAAACTCACAGGGAGTGTCTCACTTATTATATACTGAAAGAAGTGTAAACTTTATGACAAATATCGCTTAAGGGGCTCGTTTTGCACGCACTTTCCCTACGTGTGCAAATCGCGCATTGACGTAAACTGCGGATACTTCGGAACCGCTGAAACGGCTGATTTGTGAAAATGACGTAACATTAACACGGGCGGATCTAGAGGATGTATCCAGAGGGTGGATCCAGGGGGTGGATCCAGGGGGTGACCATCGGATGGTCTGGCAACCACGTTTAGTTCGGCGGCAGTTGTTTCCTCAAGAACAGCCTTTTCCCTATCATAATAATAATAAATAATAACAATACATTATTTCTTTGCAATCGTCAGATTGAATACGATACAAGTCGCAATACAACAATACAACAATACAACAATACAACAATACAACAAATACGATACAAATCGCAATACAACAATACAACAAATACGATACAAGTCGCAATACAACAATACAACAAATACAACAAATACGATACAAGTCGCAATACAACAATACAACAAATACAACAAATATGATACAAGTCGCAATACAACAAATACAACAAATACGATACAAGTCGCAATACAACAATACAACAAATACAACAAATACGATACAAGTCGCAATACAACAATACAACAAATACAACAAATACGATACAAGTCGCAATACAACAATACAACAAATATGACATAAGTCATAATACAACAATACAACAAATACAACAAATATGATACAAGTCGCAATACAACAATACAACAAATACAACAAATACGATACAAGTCGCAATACAACAATACAACAAATACAACAAATACGATACAAGTCGCAATACAACAAATATGACATAAGTCATAATACAACAATACAACAAATACGATACAAGTCGCAATACAACAATACAACAAATACAACAAATATGACATAAGTCATAATACAACAATACAACAAATATGATACAAGTCGCAATACAACAATACAACAAATACAACAAATACAACAAATACAACAAATACGATACAAGTCGCAATACAACAATACAACAAATACGATACAAGTCGCAATACAACAATACAACAAATACAACAAATATGATACAAGTCGCAATACAACAATACAACAAATATGACATAAGTCATAATACAACAATACAACAAATACAACAAATATGACATAAGTCATAATACAACAATACAACAAATACAACAAATATGACATAAGTCATAATACAACAATACAACAAATACAACAAATACAACAAATACGATACAAGTCGCAATACAACAATACAACAAATATGACATAAGTCACAATACAACAATACAAAAAATACAACAAATATGACATAAGTCATAATACAACAATACAACAAATACAACAAATATGACATAAGTCAGAATACAACAATACAACAAATACAACAAATATGACATAAGTCATAATACAACAATACAACAAATACAACAAATATGACGTAAGTCACAATACAACAATACAACAAATATGATATAAGTCACAATACAACAAATATGATATAAGTCGCAATACAACAATACAAAAAATATGATATAAATCACAATACAACAATACAACAAATACAACAAATACAACAAATATGATATAAGTCACAATACAAAAAATATGATATAAGTCACAATACAACAATACAACAAATACTAAAAATATGATATAAGTCACAATACAACAAATACAACAAATATGATATAAATCACAATACAACAATACAACAAATATGATATAAGTCGCAATACAACAAATATGATACAAGTCGCAATACAATAATACAACAATATATAATTATATATAATTATATATATATATACTCACCGAGTGCATCTCGAAGGTATGTGTGATATAATAAAAGAAACACGAATGCACGGGTTCTGAGTTAGAGTTAGCTTATTTGCGTGCGTGCTCGCGTGTGTGCGTGTGTGTGTGCGCGCGTGTGTGCGTGTGTGTGTGCGTGCGTGTGCATGCGTGCGTGCGTGTGTGTGCCTGCGTTTTGTCCCTATAACACTTGTTGTTTTTAGGAAATTGGGACACCTTTTTCAGGGTCTGAACCTGTTCGTGGTTCATTTGTTTCTGAGCATATCCTCACACACACACAACACACACACACATACATACGCACGCACGCTCACGCGCGCGCGCATACGCACACGTGCGCACACATGCACACACGCACTCACACACACACACACACACACACACACACACACACACACACACACACACACACACACACGCTCACACACATACCCACACTCAAACACACACACATACGCACACGCATACGCACACGCACTCACACACACGCACACACACATACACACGCACGCACGCGCGCGCACGCGCACATACATACACATACACACACGCACGCACACACACGCGAACATACACACACAAGTGCGTATACACACAAACTCACGCACGCACAAACGCACATACACGCGCACACGCGCAAACGCGCAAACGCACACACGCACAAACGCACAAACGCACAAACGCACAAACGCACACACGCACAGTGAGAAAGAGAGAGAGAGAGAGAGAGAGAGAGAGAGAGAGAGAGAGAGAGATTGTAAAAAAAGTTATTTCTCAAAAATACACTGATTTTTTTCGTAACGAAACAGGAAGTCTAACAGTGTCATAACCCCCAGAGGCACCTAGGCACAGGTCAAAATGTCGCATCGATTACCCAGGCGCCATGAGGTGGCGCCACCATACGCGGGACGTTGGACGAAGACCGCGCGACTCGAAACAGCTACAAAATACATACGACTGCTGGCGTGAAACCGGCTACAAGGGGCAAATTGTACTTTCAAATGTGACAGGAAACCATCAAGGCCAGATTATAATTTAATTGTATATAATCAATTATGAGATACATTGTATTAGTTTATATCATTCATATGAAATCAAGAATAATTTTTACATTTAACTTTTATTGAAACAAGTGGTATCCCCAAATACAAAATAATATTTAATTTTGCATGCGTGCCACTGGCCACTTGGCCACCGCGTGTATGGTGCCTCGGTCTAAGATAAGTTAACATTCACCGGCGGCTTCTGGGCAGACATTCTTCTTGGTGCGCTCAAAGAGGCGAGCGAGTGTCTAACCAGCGAGACCATCGTCTGGACGGCGTTTTGTCAAACATCAAGTTTTTTTAGCAAGCAACACGGTGATTTAACATCCAACTATCGTTTATAGCATCGCTGCCCCGTATTAAATGTGGTAGTTCCTCGTTCGTTCGTTCATTCGTTCGTTCGTTCGTTCGTTCGTTCGTTCGTTCGTTCGTTCTTTCGTTCGTTCGTTCGTTCGTTCGTTCGTTCGTTCGTTCGTTCGTTCGTTCGTTCGTTCGTTCGTTCGTTCGTTCGTTCGTTCGTTCGTTCGTTCGTTCGTTCGTTCGCTTGCTTGTTCGTTCGGTCGTTCGTTCATTCGTTCGTTTGTTCGTTCATTCGTTTGCAAATATATTTTCCTTTCGCATATATCCCAGTCGATCGCATTGTGTAACATGAAAGAAAATTATAATCTTCGGGCGATAGCTTTTTGACTTCGCAATACCGGTATAGTAGGCCCCCTAAATTAAAGTGGCATGGTGTTTCGAAGATAGTCGCAGTTGATCTAATCATTGCCGTTTGTTGATATCGTTTGGTGTTAGTATGTCGTGCTCCTGCGAACCGCCGTGATTGCTGAATGAGCAATAATATTAGTCAGGCTTTGTTTATATACCTCGTATTCCGTGGGACGGCGTGCTTTTTCTGTAAATAAACTATTGCGATTTTCGACGTAATGACTACACACAATGGTATATAATTGTAACGTTTGAAATTGAGACAATATGATCATTAATGTGTCCTGACAGTGTCGTTTTAGCATACATTAATCTGGCAAAATGGTTGCTATAGCGCCTATACAATTGTCGGTAGGTCTTGGAGTACGTAGGGCAATGACATGTTTATTATTATTATAGTAATCATTATTATTATTATTATTGCACCAATTGTGTAATATGTTGTTTTACCTATTTCCAATTCATCAATATATATATATATATATATATATATATATATATGGGAATGGCTACTTAATGATATGCGGGTAAGCAAATGTTCGCGGGGTAACGCTGTCCTTCATAAATACTCAAGATGTATAGACGTCGTATTTTTAATGATGACGGAAAATGTTAGTTGTTAAGTTATGTCAGACTGTGACGCTAAATGTGGTATATGCGTGGTTGAACGTTGCCTAGTGAAATAAAGTTGGTGTTGGATTAAGCAGGTCTGTCTGCTAGGGGTAAAGTGTAAAGCCCTTTCACCGGTTGAAGGGAGTGCATATACCATGTTATATAAGAACTAGCATTAATGTTATTAACCTGTTTACCTTATCAGCGCTGAGTGCAAACCCGAAGAACGGTCGCTGATACACTGCACCCGATTCCGAGGAAACAATTCTAAGTATTTTAGATAGACGGATAAAGAAACTTGCAGTGATCCGACACCGCGAACTTCGGGGAACAAAACGGAAGACGACGGCAATGCCGGGACACAAACCTTCGACCATTCCTTGTCGGGACGTCGTTTGAATGACAACGGCTCGAAACTCGATCGGCTGTCAACACAAAGCAGGCGTCTTGGCGAGTGCAGCAGGGTGGGTTGTTTGAGCACTTTGCGGTTTCATGGGTGGTTGGTTGTTCATGCTTCGGAACAAAACGTTAAGGAATTCAAACGTTTGGTGTACTGGAGAATATTAATTATACAAATGACTGCAGGAATATCGCAAACGGCGATCCGTCTATAGACTATGTAGTTGTTTATTTACCTGCATATGCACGTACATATATTTTCTCTACATTACATGCATGTGCACGTGTATGTGTGCGCACATATATTCTTCCTACAATACATGCACGTACACGTATATGCGTGCGCACATATGGGACAGGAGCCTCCTCTATTCAAACTTATTTTTCGCTCATCGCATATCAAATTCATTTTGTGAAAAGCACACCTACCCAGTGCCCACTACAGCGCTGGCTCGTTTGTGCAACCTTTTTATGTAATGTTAGTGAAATAATCATACAAACTACTGACTTATTTAATGGTTGGCCAAACATTAATTCAAGTGATCCTCAGAATTGGAATATTTACGTGAATGCGTGGTGCAATTACGCACGTGTTTATGTGTTGACGTTCTTTCCTCTCTTGAAAACCGACGTTCTTTCCTCTCTTGAAAACCACGTGGCCTCAACAAATGTGTTTCAGTGTCACAAAAACATAAAGTAACGTTTTTGAAGTGATAACTGTGTGCGGGAATGTTTCACTTATGATATGTCATGCAACAATAGCTTGACGGAGGTTTTGCTAGGAACAGGTCACATGACTGATAGGTCAATAGTCAGCCTAGCAACTGACTTTAGTAAATTACCAGATGTCACAACCAAAGTCAATTTCTTCGACCTTACCCCGTATACACCACCATCGCATCGCACCTATTAAACACCAAAGAACCGATGTGACAACCAAAGTAAGTTCCTCCGACCTATTAAACACCAAAGAACCGTTTTTGCGAAGGGCTAAACGGGTTGAGGAAGCCGCTTTGAGAATACCAACCCTAACCTTAAGCACCTAACCCTTCGACCTTGCGAAGGGTTAAACGGGTTGAGGAAGCCGCTTTGAGAATACCAACCCTAACCCTAAGCACCTAGCCCTTCGACCTTGCGAAGGGCTAAACGGGTTGAGGAAGCCGCTTTGAGAATACCAACCCTAACCCTTCGACCTTGCGAAGGGCTAAACGGGTTGAGAAAGCTGCTTTGAGAATACCAATTACAACAAAGACTCCGCGAGACAATTCTAAGTGAACTATTGGCGCGCGCTTCGATGAACCAAAACATCGGACAAACATAGTCGCGTTCAAAGCTTATTTACGACCCTATACCGAGTTTCGCCCCATAAACTGCATGACAAAGAAACGAAATGGACTTGTCTTCGATGCGGTTTGTCGGCGTTCGTAATTAGTCGGTCGATTCGGGAATCATTAGGACATTTCACAATATCAAATCGCAATGAGACGCGGCCGTGATGTCAGAAAGTCGCCGTCTGCAAGCGCGTCTTTGCAGGTGTTACGTTTGATATCGAGGGCCGCGCCTGGAGGTTCTTTGTGCGGTCAGGAGCCTCGACCGAACAGTTTCATTTGGCTTTCTTAACAAAGGCGTCTTGGTGGCCTCGTAGCGTCCCGCTGACGGAACATTAATAAAATCAATAACGAATACAGACCTGGACGTTTGTTGCAAGCACTGATAGCATCCGCATCACTTAGCTCACACTAAATTAGCATAATTACAAGGGTTTGACAAGTGGTCGAGGGTCCACCACGTGACCCTTTTGTGTCATCTGCTGCTATCTGGGGAACTTTCTTGGCAACCTGCCGGTGTCAGTTCAGTCCGGGAATTCTACAGTTGTTAAACGCGCGGTACTCGGCGCCCGTGTGTGGACTTGGGTGCGAGTTGACGGTCACAATGAGTCATGCAACGTGAACACGGTCATAATGAGTCATGCAACGTGAACACGATCACAATGAGTCATGATACGTGAACACGTTCGAACGGAAGCGCGTCGGTTGGCGGCCAGCTCCGCGATCGAGTCGGGTCAGTTCGACACCCGTCTTCATAATCATACAGACACGTGAATAAAAGCGGACAGTGCACTTTTAATTTGCCCGCTGAGATTCATGCCAAGTGTGAGTCAGACAGTTCCTCTCGGTGCGCAACTTGACGAATCGATCTTTACGATCGTCCTCTATACGCACGTGCGCATCGCTTTCTGTCTTTTCACCAACCGGTAGTGATGTCAACTGAGCCTCATCTGTCATCTTAAATGGCCCTGTCTTCACATCGGGGATCCACCCATCATGCACTGTCACATACGCCCACACAATCTGATGGTCTACCCGCAGACCAATTGCAATGGTTCCCATGCCTTACTCGGTTTACGTGTCCACAAGATATTTGATATTTTAATTTATTATCCTTTGTCAGCCTTCCACAGTGTAGGTCTTTGCAAGCAGCAACCTTAAGATGACGTATTTCCTATTTATGACGGAATTATGTACAACTGCATGTGTGGAAAACACCACGCAGTTGGTTGTTTTGAACAGTGTTAGTGCAGGTGCAACAGTAAGACTCAATTCAACCAACACGCGTACACACGTACGTATGCGTGTCATCACATAACGTACGTGACGCACGGGTCAGGCGTACACACGTTGCCTATGTGACTCGCGCCACGCTCGAGCGGTCGACGCGACTTGATGGCCATCGTGAAAAGACGTTTAGATAAATGATCCAGTCGACAAATTAAAACTGTCGACAAATTAAAACTTAAAATTAAAACTTAAAATTAAAACAATGATAATAATAATAACACAAGTTTATTAGCAACTCGACTGAGTTGGATTCACAGTATACAATAAAATACAACTAATACATTGAAACGTCATACAGTATTAATACACTGAAATGTCATACCCTTCATTCGTTATTGGCAGTTGTGTAATCCCCATGGTATAAAAGAGTTCGGTATCTGTTTGTTCGGATTATTGGCAAAGGGTACACATTACGCTGTCTGATGTCATATTTGGTATGCCTTTTGTCAGGCAGCAAATGGTTTAATCTGTGTGTACTAACTTTAATTTTATATAAATATTTTTTGACAAAAGCAGTCCCGTCTTGCTTTCAATGTCTCCAATTTAACATACCTGAGTATCTCAGCGTAACTTATTCCAGGAAAAATACATTTAATGCTCTTTTCTGTATTATTTCGATATTGTCAGATAAATAGTGTGGCAAGTTAGTACAACGAAGGCATATTCTAAAACAGGTCTCACAACACTGACATATATAGTGACCAGATCATTGTGGCTGATTCCTACTCGCTTTAACAACATGTACAGTTGTTTCCGGGCCTTTTTCACAATATTTTCCACATGCTTATTCAATGTCAGATCCTGTGAAATTGTAACACTTAGAAGTTTGGCATGGTCTATTTGATCTACATCTTTTCCATCGATCTTTATATTCGGGATAGTGTTTCGAAAATTGCGATCTTGTGCAAAACAGATGATCATTTCTTTTGAGTTTCTTGAATTAATGTTTATATCAATCTGTTCTGTCCACCTAGCAGCAACGTCAACCGATTCTTGTTTAACAGATACACCCTTTCAATCGCATATTTAAACAATGTACTGTCATCTATATACTTATATAACGGAACAGGCGTTTCTAAATCATTTATGTACACTAGGAAACATTTAGGTCCAGACAATGTTCCTTGTGGTACTCCCCCATTGGGGTGACCAGAATGCGAATATTAATTTCCTATGTTTACTTGTTGAGTTCCGTCCAATAAAAATGTTGCCATCCATCTTATAATTTGTGAAGGCAAACCATCCAACTGTAGCTTTTCTAGTAACAAATGATGACTAATGAGGTCGAACGCTTTGCTAAAATCTAGCATTACAACTCGGACATAAGAATCCAATTTATCAGTCGCCTCATACCATATGTGTACCATTTCGACAAGAACGTCTGTTGTGAAAGTTGCACTAATTCCACCAAATTGCTTAGCATCAATTTCTCCTTCAATTGTGTCAACCACCCATTTCATTATTATTCAAACACCTTAGCAGCTG
>OZ023211.1:170000-180000 GCA_963995525.1 Escarpia spicata
GGAAGGGGGCAACCTTATAGTGGTTCAGCTTAGTCACCAATTTGTTTTCCACACCAAAATGTCGTAGCAAAACAGGTTACATAAGAAAGAAAGAAAACTGCCAGAAGAGGTCATGGCTCAGTGCCTTTGATATAGGCCAGTGGCGTTGGTCGACCTAATTCAAATGTGTTTTTTTTTACGTCGTCTATTGCGAAAAGACATAAGCCGAAATTGGCATCGGGTCAACGCGTAAGGCCTAGTCATAGCAACAAGAATATTAAATGTCATTAACTACAAAACTCAAAGATTATGTTCAGTTTGTTGTGCATGCATAATTTTATTACTGAAATCAAACACCAGCTCGGCGTCGTAATTCTCGTTGATACAGAATCATTCGGGGTAAATGAAGTAGTAATAACATTAATACATGAGAGTAATAAAACGGTAGAGCCTAGCTTGCCCGTCACGCCAACATGCTTACGCAATGAAGTGCAACGATTGCCGCTAGTTGGCAGCACTTAGCACATACGTTCAAGTCGAAAAGGAGGCTACTATCTCAATGATTTGGCAAAGTTTACTAATACAAGTTTGTTGCAACTGACATCACCATCCTAGTCAGTCTTCTCTGGAAATTAAATTAGTCTAGTTGTGGTTAGTTTAAGATACTTAAAAATCAATAGCAAATACATAAACAATAGTTCTCGACGTCATCGTATGCGCCATTTTGTAGGCGATGTCCGCGTCGTGACGTAACAAGTTCTAGTACCGTCCTAACAAAGCCAATCGGACAATTGCGGAACATAGCGATGCGTTCTTACGTATTTCAGTAAATTCGGAGTTCATTTTTAGATGCCTAGTAATGGAACTGCAGAATACATTACACAGCAATGGGCTTCTTTTTGATGTAGGCATACCGGGTAAACGACTGGGCGTGTGCCGTAAATGGAGACTGCTATTGGCAATTTTGTGTTCAAAGTTGCTTCTTGTTTTGATAGATATCTTCTCGAATTTACGGCGCGGAACCTAACACCTGCATTGGTCAGGAACGTCTACGTCAGTATAACCGAAAACAGGCGGCTTTGTTTATGGGGCAGAGTAACCGCTTCAGTTACAAATCGACATTCTTTGGTAACAAAGCAGCCGACACATTCCATCGAGTTATGATTCTGAGAAGTGATCCGTTGTACCAATACTTCCTATGCTGGTATCAAGTTTCGGATACATGGTTCGCTACACTTGCGTGCTTGAAATTCATCGAATAAGTCTTCGATGTCTAAGTGTTTAAGTCAGTCACGCTCACTACACATTTCCAGCGTGACGAGAAACAGTCGAATAGAGAGAAATGTAAGCACACGAGACTCGTTTAACTGTCGGTGTTTAGAATGTAAGTCCTTGCTATTGATTCCTTTTTGTTATGATTTTGAAATATAAGCTCTTTCTGATCATATCACGTCATATATACAAATATAATGGAAATATTATAAATACTATACGCTTGTCCATATTTGAACTACACGCAAGTCGTCACAATGACGCATAATAAAATAATACGCGTTCCCGATTTAAATGGGCAAACCGCGCATACATCTACGCCTTCTTCTATAAAACATTTTATTTAGGAGATCGACACTTTCGAGTTACACCGGACGAGTACTTTCCTATATTGACCATTGTTTGCATAGATAAAACGATGGTTAGCATTAGTCAACACACATACGACATCGCTGGCTTACAAACGACGTTTAATGGACGAATTGCACTGATCGGCCACCCGTGGTACTATGTACACTATATACACCCGCCAATACGTACAGAGACCACGTGACATCAACTACGACGCTCATTGGACGGTTTTCACCTATTAAATTCTACTGCATACAAATCGCCCCGAGCCACAGGAAATTTCATTAGTTTGACTGACAAAACCATTCCACGCACAATAACACATGTGGATGTAATTAACAAACGTTGCATAGGTTAATCAAATCACTTATGTATCGGTTTGATCGCAGCATTAATTGTAAAATAAATTAAACATTTTCATCAGCACTAATACAGTTTGTTATGCATGCTTTGAACGTGACCTTAAAGAGTTTGTGCAAACACTAAACAACACGAGGAATGTAATAATCCAAAATAAATATGATTTTGTGAATTGATTCATAACCAACTCGTGAAGCACCTACCAACTGTCCTGCTTTGGTGGCTCTGGACTAACTACTATGCACGTATATATATATATATAAATTATTCGGTAACTCCGTTACCTCAACTGTTCCGCTATAAAATATATTTTAAACAAAGACGTTTAGCTGAAACAATCACGTCGTATTCAAAGGTTCATGCTCCTGTCCACATCACAGAGCGATCGACCTTTTCAATCTGTAGCAAAACACATCTCGACACATCGATGTTAGGTCAATTACGTTTAGCCTAAATATATCCTTGAAATGACCTGATGTTGCTGTTCGTATACGTGCCCTCCGATAAAGGACCACGTTATCCCCAAATCATCATTTACGACCACCACATCGATGTCTCCAGGTGATTCTTTCACAAGACGCCTATTTATACAAACTGTACACGTCATACGTACATAATATCGAAACAAATACACTATAGTAATGGCTAATACATGTTCAAGTCGGAATGTTCTTCACTGGTCTGCCTAAAGTGGCAGTCGTATAAATACATAATCGGCCATAAAGCATCGAAAACCAACAAAACAATTACAAAATACAAAGTAATGGCGGAGCATTCAAAGTATATTTGATGTTACACCGGAAGCATCCGAAAGATGGTGTATGCGTCTGTTTCTATCTTTTAAACAAACATGCGTTTGATCTGACGATCTGCAGCATCCGCGCGGGCGTGAAGGCCCGAAACGACGGGCAATCGATGAGAGAGAAACGACAGTGCCACCTCTCGGCGTGGCAACACCTCGAAGACGCGTCACGTTCAGTTCCATTAGCAGTTCAGCAAGTTTATTTAATGCAAGACAGCAAGCAGTCTCTAGACTGCCTACGTGTCGGCGGCGGTCAACAGAATTGCAGTTCCTGCAAATAGCTCATGTCTGTGCTGGACAAGTCGATGTTGGAGAAGTCGGATGCCGCCGGAAGTGACGACGGCGGACACACAAGCTGGCAGGTGTTGCTGTGCTGCATGACGATCTCCTCCAGTTCCGCCTTCTGCCGCTGTAGTTCGTTGATGTAGCGCTGTAGACGGCCGTTGTCTAACTGCAGTCGCCGGTAATCCTGATACAAAGACAAATAAACACGCTGAAGGAAAACTCTACAAACAGCCGACATTTCAATGACTCCATCGACGCAAGTGTATCTTATTATTATTTAGATGATTTATATATTATTTATATATTAATGTTATTTGGATTAGTATTAATTAAATTCATAATAGGAGGAACATTTTATCAGCAATATTTAAAGATTATAATAACGTCTGCTTTCAACAATAGTCCTAGGTAATGTGTTATGGCAGAGTCAGAATTCGCATGTGTGCGTGTGGGCGTGCGAGTGTGTGTGCGTGCGTACATGTAATATGTATACGTGCATGTTTATGTTTGTGTTTCGTAAACGCGAAACAAGGAAGGAAGAAATGTGTTAAGATTAGATCGGCGTTATTGACGTGGCATAGACGTTACATTTACACACGTCTTATCTGGCGGGGTCAGATAACTGAAATAAACGCGACGGTGTGTAACCACTGGACACTTAAAAGTGAGCGAGTTCGAACACACCTGAATTATTCCCTGAGCGTGCACCTTTTTCTTTTCTCGGAACTTTCTGGCGGCTCTCCGGTTCTGTTGCCGTCGGCGCAGGCGTTTTTCATATTCATCCGCGGACATCTGGAACGAGACACATACGTTTACCTATTGTGGGATGCCGCCAAAAGATCACAACTTAAATGTGTATTGTATAAAGGTGCATGTCTACGCACACCCACCTATGTATTTCCGTTTAGTCTGTATCTCATGTGTCCTGTATCCGCCATTTCACTCAATTTTGTGCACACATTTTGCCTTGTATTCAATGTACATGTAAAAAGCGATACGCTAAATTGAGCTTTTATCGTTGGCATTTCCCATTGTGTTCTACACGAATATCATTGCTCCCTTCATCCTCCGTGTCCTCCACACAATACAGGATAACTACGCAAAATAGTCGACGCGAACGTCAAAGCGATCGTTGACTAAACGGATTTCCGGTGCAATAAAGATCACGCGAAATTTGTTGCTGAAGCTGCGACCACAAGCGAGCGTCCATTGGATGCATTACGACTGGTTAACCGATCAGTATCGGCTGGTCAGATCTTGGACGTGTCCGCCGGCACTCGCCGAAGTCGCTGACCGCTGAGTTAACACGACACACTGACTTGACATACACAGCGTGTGTATATAACACATTAACACATATACTCGCACAGTGCGTCTAGACGGAGTTTGGTCTAGTTGCAGCACGAGCAACAATAGAGCCGCGTACAAGGGGCTCACGGTCGCTAGTAACAACAACGACAGGGGATTAGCTCAAACATACGACCCGCTTGCGTGGTCACCTCAGTAGGTCAGTGGCGAACGCAGGTCGCCGGGCAAAGTACAGTGTGTCGTTCGTTGTCATGGTAACGTCTCGCATGATTGTAGAGAAACCACAACACATGCGTTGTCATCATGTTGTCAAAGTGTTGAATAAGTTACCTCAGCATTATGAATATGTTGGACAAGTTTCCTCGACATCATGCATATGTTGGACAAGTTTCCTCAGCATTATGAATATGTTGAACAAGTTTGCTCAACATTATGAATATGTTGAACAAGTTTCCTCAACATTATGAACATGTTGGACAAGTTTACTCAACATTATGAATATGTTGGACAAGTTTCCTCAACATTATGAATATGTTGGACAAGTTCCCTCAACAATATGAACATGTTGGACAAGTTTTCTTAACATTATGAACATGTTGGGACAAGTTCCCTCAACATTATGAACCTGTTGGACAAGTTTACTCAACATTATGAATATGTTGAACAAGTTCCCTCAACATTATGAACATGTTGGTACACGTTCACTCAACATTATGAATATGTTGAACAAGTTTCCTGAATATTATGAATATGTTGAACAAGTTTCCTCAATATTATGAATATGTTGGACAATTTTCCTCAACGTTACCTCATCTCATTGTAACTAACTGAATCTTATCAATATCATTTTTGCTCTAGAACGGTGGAAAAAAATTCACATTTCGCAGTTTCCAATTATAACTAATCGGCTCGTCGTTATCTCCAGTGCATATCGACATCACGGAGTTGGGAAAATAAACCTGGCTCTCGTTTGAAGTTAAGTGTCATTACTTGAAACTGACAGGCAAATCAAAAGGACTTACAATAAATGTACATGATCTGTAAGGCACCTGAGACCGAGTCACTGATACAAAACCACTCAATAACCACAAGTAAATGTCTTTTGACTTAAGTGAAACAGCTAAATAGACATATGTCTCATACGGCTATATCAGCAAAACAATCTATTGGTAGTGATTTTTTATTTTCCGCTAATAGTAAATTAAATTCTTGGTCGCCGAATTTTAAATATTTACTTTTCAAGAAGAAGACTTTTCAATCATTGTTAACGCATTGGTTTGTAGATACATAGTAAATTTTCATACACTTAAAACATTTTTCAAAATATTTTCAAAACAATTGTTTTAAGTTGTCAGTAATTTTCAATACTTCTTCAGTTAATGAATACATCACTTTATAACTTTATTTTATGGGAAATGGTTTTGATAAAAGTGTCGATTATTTCGTATAACGTAAGTTGTGAAAGATCTTAGTATCGTTTCCCAATCAAAATTATATATTTTCTTATCTTGTAAACATCGTGTAAACTACCTAAGTGACGGGTGTTGAATAAGATTTGTACTTTATATTTTCTCGTTTTGTATCATAATTTATATTACAAGGCGAACATTCAAAAAATATAATGTAAGGCCTATTTGTATCACTTTACCAGCAACAATGGAAATTATTATTAATTATTATTATTAATTATTACGAACTACTTGAGGTGTGGGAATATTAAATACAAACTGTATTTATATAGTGACATCGTTGTATTTTCTTCCTTCAATTATATACTATTTATAGTAGCTCTGCAAACTATACACTGCAGGTCGTTGGTTTCGTGAACAAAGTACAGGAAGCATTTCCGTTATGAAAAATAATGCTAGATTGTTTTGAAAATATTACGTAACGCTGAATAAACCACATGGCGCTGTTCTGCTTGTACTGCAAGGCAACTTTTGTTGTATTATCTAAAAATTAATCATTCCGGGATATAATATTGCTCAGAATTATGACATTTGAATGATTGTGTATGACAAATGGTAATGAGTCATTGCTGTATTCGGATAACTCGAGACGCACTCGCGCGTGACCGAGATCTTGCAGCACATGATGAAATACGGACTTTTCTGCCGTCACCACTGGCAGTGGTTATGTAGTGGTTATGAACCTGGCCGGTCGCAGGGGAATACCACGACTCAGACAAACCAAGCTGCTCGACAGCTGAACTATGGGAAGCGTCTGGGGTTCGTGCCAAAGTACGGAAAATCACGACTTTGTGGGTTTTTCAACATGTCAGAAAATTTCCCCATAAGTAAATATAATGTGCATGAGAGTTCGCCACTCGATCTATAAATGTTGCGCACTTGCGCGTCAAGTGGTTTCGATATCCAATCTGAAATTGCAACACTATTGCGCAATGGCGTTGTTGAAGATGTGTGTGTAATTAAAAACGCGCTTGGTAAGCTTGGCACACATCCAAACGTTAATACACGTGTCATGTTTATCTTGATTATTGACAAATACCACGCGAGAGCGAGATAAACCAGTTACTCTACATAGTACTACATAATAGATTAAATGTACAGAGATAGAGATTATTCACTATACAAATTTTCAGACATTTTGCTCACTAGTTCGTCTCACGAAAGACGTGAAAGTCATGAATTACAAAGTGTGTGATTTCAAAAAGTGTTTATGCAGCAACACATAACTCTTAGCACGTACGCACATAGGCAATATTAGGCATACTCTCTTTAACTAAGTCTAGTCCACCAACTGTATCAACGCAAACATCGGGTATATGGGAACCACTAGACTACTGGGATAACATGTTTGTCTAAATGTCTCAATGCTATCTGACATGCTTAATGCACCCACTTAGTCCTTCCTGAACTGTATAATTAAAATGCCATTGTAATGGGACTTTGACTATCAAAGTACAACGTATAAAATAGCTACATATCAGGAAGAGCCTATAAGGATATACAAGTCATATAACGCGCGAAGACGCCGATTTGGAGAGCGGATATAAGACGCCAAAGCCGGATGACTGTCGATTGGTAACGACGCGGATCGCGCAGAGGCACATCGAGTTAACTTGTTGACACATCTCAAGTGATTGTGGAACTCGAGTAGCACGACTTACGTTGTCTGGGCGGCGAGCGAGGCATCGGCTTGACCAGTGGTCAATTAAACCATCATACTAAGTGGATCAACACGACTGCCAACATGTTTTATTATTGACAATTGTGTATAGATAAATTATGACGTATCTCGCACCGCGAAACGCGGGCAAGGGCCACTCGATATATCCACGCTAGGGTGAGACCTACTGTGTGTATACATTTAACTAATATATATGACAATGTCTATGATATTTATCCGGTGTTGGAAAACGCTTAGTATAATTATCCGAGGCACGCAAATGACTAACGTGGTTATATACAATAAGAATTTAAGTCCTACACTATTGATCTGGATTAGAACTAGACTACACAGCCAGTATACACCAAAACGTATCATTTGTAACATTCTACTGTATTTATTCCGACATGAAAACGGCCTGCAGTTGTACATTGTGTTAGACAACGATTTATTCGGGGATTGACAAAGATATTTATCCGCGGTAATATAAAATCTACGGTGTTTATACTGGGTCGGACTATTAAGGTCTATAATATTTGTACAATATTTAAAACGTGTGTCGTTGGTTACCAATGGTAATATGACAAGTTGCTGTATAAAAAACGGCATCCACAGTGTTGGTTTTTAGGTTGTTCACAATAATATGTTTCATATTACAATAATTCCAATTTTAGGTTAGGACATTATGTTCATACTGTTATTGGGAAATATATTCGGCATTCGAGTATTTTTGTAAGGTTCTTTTGTTCCTGAGATGTCACCGGTAATGTTTTCATATTAATAAGAGAAACACACATTTTTGGCAATTTCTCAAATAAAATGAGTGTGTTTATTTTTTCTTTGTGTTGTATTGAATACAGGGTCACATAACTTACGTATTTTCCTTTTCATATTAAACATGTCTATGAGGACGGCAACGTTTAGCAGAGTCTGTCATATATTCGGAAACACAAATATTATTCTGAAAATGCTTTGCATATTGACACTGAAATGGCTAGACGCACGAAACAAAGGCGACAGTAACAAGAAGAAAGATGGCCGCCCTACGTGTTGCTGTGGGTCTTGTTGCTCGTCCTGGCTGTAGTTGGCTAGAGCGGTCAAGTCGTCCAGCTCGCCGCGTTCTCTCCTCTTTCGCTGGATGTGCGTCTTGAGATTCTGTCGGACGCCGCAGCAAGACGCCGCGTCCGAGCGTCCGCCGCCCCGCACCTCCGGACTCAGGTACATGTCGAGGTTCAGGTCGGAGAAGTCATCATCCATGTCGACGGAGTTGAGCTCGTCCATCGACAGAAGCTCGAGGGTTGGCACCGCTTGCATCGGTATAGTCGACTGGAGTAGGCGCACGCGTTGGGTCTCTTCACCAAACAACTACAGATAAACGGCAAATTGTTGACAGGGGATAACAACAGCAAGGACAGTGCAAAATATAGACATGTGCCAGACCTCACCCCTGTGTAGAGAAACCACGATGGAAAACACGCAAAACAGAGCAATAAATAACGATAAATTAAAAACGAATTTGATAATTTCATGGAGCTTAATAAACCCCAACTCGAAGCTCGCTGTATAACACTGACCAAAATCTTATTCCTAGCAAGTAAACCACAACCCAGTCATATTATTTGATATGCGGTAGGTGACTAGGTTATGCATCCTTTCACCGTTTAAACAACTTCGCGAGGTGTCATCAAACGATTGTCAATTAGCAGTAATCAATCAACCTCTCCCACGGCCCGGCCAATTGAGTGTGCAGTCCGTGTGACGGTGTGTGACGGCGTGTGACAGTATTCTACGCAGTTACTCATATTAAAGCGGCCGCCGTGACCCAGTCACACACGCTAAGTGCAAATAAAACCGATATCAAACAAATGTCTATTGTTGTGGCGATTATCGGCTTTCCGTGGAACAGCTGCACTGGCGGTCGGCCACTGGTTTAAGGTGGACAGTCGGTTTATGTAACGCCACGGTGAGTAGAGCGCTCGTCATACACACACCCGCGTTCGTAAGGAAAACAAAAGCGGCCGAGGTGAATTTCCGGGTAGTCCTACCAGCATGTGTGGATGGAGGTGAGATAGGGGCTGACGCACCGTCATGTTATATTGAACCCACACAACTAAGTCACACACATGTTGCCGCATTTGTAAGCGTGAGCCTACTTTGTACAATGAGCATGCTCGTGTGCACGCACGCTTACAAACGTGCGGCGTGTCAGGAAAGTTTGGCAGCACAGGTAAATGTTACGTGGTAGTAAGGTCAATACACGGAGCCGGGAGACGATGAAAGTTAAGACCTATAGTGGGATATTTATGGGAAAACAACAACGCTTAGCTGCCAAACAAGCGTAACTGTCTAACCATGCATGACGAGATGGTAATCCGAAGTTCCAGGTAGAATTATTCTACTCAATTGATTTGTTGGATGCCGACTGATTTGCATCATATTATTTCGCAAATGAGCGAAGACCAAGTAGCTATTTAAGCGAATTAAAAATTTAATAACCTCACACTGATCTGACCT
>OZ023211.1:185000-194397 GCA_963995525.1 Escarpia spicata
CAACTAGTTCCTTTATGCTGGCCACTGCGCTCTGTATAAAGCCGTCTTAATGACGCGTCGGCACTTTATAGGACAGTCAAGTCGGTATTTCAGTCATGCATGGGCTGTTCATGACTCCTTTAACCTATTTGATATACGACGATACATACGGAGATACAGAGACGGACACAGACACGCACACGCACACGCACACGCACACGCACACGCACACGCACACGCACACGCACACGCACACGCACACGCACACGCACACGCACACGCACACAGAGACAGCGACAGAGACAGAGACAGCGACAGAGACAGCGACAGCGACAGCGACAGAGACAGAGACAGCGACAGAGACAGCGACAGCGACAGAGACAGCGACAGCGACAGAGACAGCGACAGAGACAGAGACAGAGACACAGACAGAGGCACAGACACGGACACCACACGGACACGGACAGAGACAGGCACAGAGAGAGGCACAGAGACAGGCACAGAGACAGGCACAGAGATACGGACACGGACACACGTATACACACAATCACAAATACTCACACACGCACACGCACACGCGCATGCATGCAGACACACCTATAGACAGGGCTTCTATACGCCCGTTTCGCTGTGTGCGTGTCCGTATCGATCTCTTCCCTCCCCCCGAGTGTGTTCAGCCTGTTACAAGTTCCTTGTTGTCACAAGCACTCGAGAGGAACACGGCGAGGGATATTCGTTCTCGTGCAGGCGTCTTTGTGTGCACGGGACAACCAGGTAACGTCGTTCGAGCTTGATCAATTCACTTTGTGTTTACTCTCGCCGAACAAAGTTTGTTTTGACCACGACACAGCTATGGCGTCTAATAAGAATCTTTATTTGTAGATGGGTGTGCTTACAAAATATGTGGTCGTCTTTTTGTTACTAAAGTAAGGACATTCGTTAATGAACTAAACACAACAAACATGACTGTGACGTTGACATTGCACGTTTGTGAACGGAGAGTTGACCCAACAGTCCAACAAACATAACTGTCACACAACAAAGTGTTGATTATCCACCTGGAAAGAAAGTCCAACAATAAAGTGCGGATCGGAGATATGCGTGGGTTCGCTCCTACATCCTATTTAGAGTGCAGAGGAGTGCCCGTATGTCTGTAGTAGTGAATATATGCGTGGGTTCGCTCTTACATCCTATTTAGAGTGGAGAGGAGTGCCCGTATGTCTGTAGTAGTGAATAACTCAGACACTTGTCTGGCACAGTTTTTTAGTTTATGGTTGGCCTTCTAATGTTCCCGAACACACACCAGTCACATGAGATAACGATTAAATGTTATCAGTTAAACAAATTTGAAAACTGTTTTCTTGTCATGTGAGAATACATGTATAATGGCATGTTTTTCCAATAATTATTTCTTACAAAACATACGTTATAGAACAAACATAACGTTGCGTTGTTTAGACCGCTGTTTTCTATCGCTAATAATACTTTGACATTTGTGGTGCGACCTATCTAAAAACAGAACCGTGTCTTTAATACAAAATATATATAAATATTACGTATAAATAATTACTCATGGACAGACATACATACAGGGTTGTTTATTTATCCAATTGTACAATATGATATAATAATAATTATTATTATTATAATCATGTACATTAAGGTATAATACTGACAATGTGAAATATCAAATGGGTGTCATATTAAATGTACAACTTGGCTATGCGAGATTCCTATTAAAACAAACACAAAAAAGTCGCTCTCATATGAGCCACCCTGGTATATGGACAATGAGTTTATTTAACGTGTATTTCAGCTTATGTAAATTAATTATTTACTGTAGAATACGTTCAGGTTGCGCACCGGTGTTCAACCAATGTCTGGGTGTGTCTATATGTATATTTATATGTAAAAGTGATTGTTGTGCATAGTGATAATAGCATGCATAATGAAATGTTTATTCTTGGCTACGTGTACTTAAATAGCAGTCGATAACAGAGCATACGCTCATAGCCTTTTAAGTTGTAATTCATAATGAATATATCCTTGTAAGCTGTGTGTAGTAGCCTTGCCCTTTGTCTGGTGTATTGATGATGCTATGCGGTAACTTATATATATATCAGACAATGTTTTGTAAATTTGTGTCGAGTCTCGAATGTGTGTAAAATAGATAACCATATATTAGTGAACTCGCTATCTGCGGGATGTTCACGTTATTTCACAAAAGACATGTTAAATGTTACAATCGACGTAAATCAGATGTCTAAGAGTAGTTACAACTTAACAGGACACCGAGGACGGTTAAACCATTAGTAATTTTACAGTAAAGGTGTCATTAAACTACAACAACAACAACAACAACAACAACAACAATAATAATAATAAAGAAACAACACGTATAAAGTAACTTTGAAAAGGTGCTTCCTCGATTCGATATTTTGCTTGTTTCCTTTCAAATAAATTTAGCGAAACAGCAAAGCAACATGCTATAGCTTGTTTGTGCAAGTTTCATATGTAAACAATCACCAGATAATCTACCAACTTATTTAATTCTAACCGCAGAATCATTTCAACTGATTGTTGACAGTGGAGTCATCACGTGAATTCGCGTTGCAGTTAGTTTCTGTGATTATGTTGGCGATTTTCCTTTGCACTCTCAAAAATGTGGGTACTATTTAATCCATTCACACATAATATTAACTAGATATCACAATCTGCACCAGCGGTGATCAAACCAGTTGAAGATGCAACGTTAACGTGTATTTGATAACATACACACACGCCCGCGCCCGCACACGCACACGCACGCGCGCATTTATCAGCTATTATCAGCTACAAAACCTCGTTGTTAATTTTGTTTCGCGGTGGGAATTTGGGAACCGAAAATTAAGGCTTGATAGAATCCGACTTGTCAATTTTCGCACATCTGACGTGACACAGACGCACCAGAGTTGTCATCTCACACGCTCTGCTGTACGAATGTCACACCTGTATTTGTATTTATTTTTAATCAATACGTAAACATTTAAAACGCACCATTTAGTTTTATTGCAGAAACTAATGTTAGAGAACATTATAACTGGTCCTTTACTCCCGCATAATAACCGGTCCCTTATACCAGTGCGCATGCGCTACTAGAAACGGAACCATTACACACTCGCATTTCAACCTGTTCAATACTTGTTTAGTTATTGTCATTTCACGCTTTCTCTTTAGTAAAGTGACTGAACAAATGGAACTCTGTTCTTATTTAAATGTGAGAGGCATCTCTCTCTCATTGCTTGACTTCGCGTTATAGCCATTCGTTATCCGCATCAAGACTCAGCTGGCTCCGTGCACCACCAATGGTCGACATGCTTTAACAAAGATTAAACCAAACCGGTAATATTAATCTTATATTCGAAAACATCCATTTCCAAACAATAAAACCATAAAAACAAAGGTCTACAAATAGGGTACGTTTGTTCAAAAAGTGTTTCGGATTCATCCAAGTAAGAGTCCGAAGGTTCATTATATACGCAGTAGATGTTTGAAACACCAATGATTCTCAAAGCTGATGACTAATGTGCCCGGCATGACATCATTATTCGCCATCGCGATAAACTCCAGAACGCGAATTGAGAGCGCAATTGTTCGTACATCATCTTTGTGTCGATTAACCAGTAATTGCTGGCGCCGCACCTGGCCCCAATAGCTGATGATGTCACCGACATTTCTGCGCCAGCTAAGCCTCGTCGCGTGCCCGTTGTCATGGAGATGACGACGAACTGGTAACCTCGAGACGTTTGACAAGTGGTAGGCGTAACAAAGCTGACGACTTTTGCCAATTTCAGCAACGTTGACGCTTGTAACGCATGCCGCTACAACAATGATTGTAAATATCTTTATATATATATATATATATATATATATATATGTGTGTGTTTTCGTCTGACGGACGGGTGATTTTTAAATGCTTCTTCTACATTGTTAGATGTCTGCGTGTTCCCCAACTATACGTGTCATGACGTGTTGTGTAATCAACCGTTCCCACGAATTGCTTTGCAAGATGTTATGTATTTCACAAATCGACGTCTGCGATCGTGTTCGGTTTCATAGAAAGTCGGCTCTGCACGGTCGTCTCAAAATATGGACCGTGTAGTGAAATAAGTCGAGCGGATTCTAGTAAAGACAACATATGTAAACAAACCAGTCACTGCAAACCGACTACAACGAGAAGAAGATATATGGCATGTAATTGTGTAATCAATCACGTTGCTAACGGTCTCGTCCGGGTATTGCAGGTGATTGGCCGCCGGGTAGAGCAGATAGCATCTATACTCGCTCTCTCCCTCACTCCATGTCAATCTGTTTAACATTTGTCGACTGAAACGATTCCATTCCAAACAAATCTGACGATGAGACGCCATTGTTGACTGGAATGTCAATACATCGTACTGTTAATCCAAGACTGCGCCCCATTACCACCGTCGCATTGATCTGAGCGATGACGGCTTCACAAAAGCAACGTCATATTAAAAGTCTAAGTAAGCTCGAATACACTGTCGTGTTGTGTTTGTGTGCGTGCGTGCGTGCGTGCGTGCGTGTGTGTGTGTGTCGCATGGAGCAGCTTAAATATACATTGTGCGTGTCGCCTCTATATCGCCTGCAGATCTCCGGGAGTATTGTGGATTCAATCTAACAGTGTCTTATCATAATCTCGCTTGATACGGATATTTAATGCATATATGCTATGGCAGTATACCGCGCAACCATTTGACTCAATATTAATTGAAATTAAATTCAAATAAAACTGAATGTATCATTATTGGCACTCCAATGTTGCGTAGTAAACTTTGTTTTTTCCCTACGCGCATTTTGAATCAGCATATCACGCCAACAACCTCGGTGCGGAATCTAGGAGTGATCTTTGATAGTAACTTCAGTGTCCGACAACACAAATCTCAAACGTGTCGCTGCTGTTTTTATCATATTCGTGACCTATGCCGTATTCGCCGGTATATATCATTTTCTGTTGCAAAAACTATTGTAACAGCGTTTGTTAGCAGCAGGCTTGTCTATTGCAATTTCCCCCTTCATAATATCGCTAGCAAGGATATTACAAAACTTCAACGTGTCCAAAATTGTCTGGCAAGGGTAGTTACAAGATCTCCTCGTTTTTCTCGCTCTGTCCTTTTGAAGTCATCGCATTGGCTTCCTGTACGATATCGTATAATATTTAAGACCTGTACCATTACATACCAGGCACTGTTCAGTAAGCAACCATCTTATTTGCATTCACTGCTTACTCCTGTAAGAAAACCTATCCAGCTTCGATCCTCTAGTTGTGATCTACCATTTGTTCCTAGAGTCAACACTAACATTGGAACTAGGGCTTTTTTTGTTGCTGCACCAACTCTTTGGAATATGCTCCCTCTTAGTATTAGATCAGTTGAAAATATTACAAAATTCCGTCGTAATTTAAAAACGTATATCTTTACAACTTTGCTTATCTACCGTAGCTCCCCAGCGCCTTGACTCATCTGTTGACAACTGGACTACTGCTTGTGTTCCAGTGCACCAAACTGTCAAATATCAACTGCACTAACGTGGAATAAAATCCCTTTATTAAGGTTCGTTTGCCAAGTTTGGCATTACATTTTCACTCCAATACGAACAAAGAGACGGCAGAGGCGAGTCATCTGCCAACACAAACAATAATACTAATGTCAGCACAATCGTTTTAAAAGTAAATAAAACACAAACATCGTTCCAGTGAACTATATCCGATCTAGGCACACAGTAAGGGAACAGAACAACCACCAATATCTTCAGAGAAAGAAGACAAGTGTCAGTCTTACAACAAAGGATACAGTGATCATAAGACACAACTGTAAATGTTTCCATATTTCTAAAGTAAGAAATATGTCAGTATTCTACCCAACATATTGCGATTGCAAATAATTGAGCACTGCCATTGGCAACCAACGGAGCAGCTTATATTGAACTGTCATGATATCAGTTGTACATACTACACACAGTATGAACAATGATTACAAGAGATAAACAGCCTACCAGTGTGATTTAACAATTTACAGATATAATAATGTCTAGGTATGAAAATGGAAGTAATGCAACTTGTCACAATCCCAACTATTTCCCTACACTGGCTACAGGCTACACACAAGTCACAAACATTTGTTTATGAGAAACACAACATCTAGACTATAGTGAAATCGAATCACCACTCTTAATAATAACAACGCAACATTTAGGTCGAATAATATCAATAAATGACTAGTACGTGCACAACATCAGTTGTAAAATTGTTGTTTAGGTAACCATCCCGGTCCACACCCGTTAAGTCATAAATCATCCCAACAAATAAAAATATTCTCACGAAACACAACCTCGTGGCAAGGACCTTTTCATCGCGCTGCAGAAAGGTGTCGCACCGTAATTAAGCGCCGCTAAAATAAACTGCAAAGAATTGGGTCAAACTGAAATTGCACAATTGGTCCAAGAAAGAACGCCCTAGTACATATGGATTTTGATTGAATTGAATAATAGTATTATCTGTTTAAAGCGTTGCATTAAAATGTGATAATTTGTCCTGCATGTACACACTTAATTATCAATAATAGAACAGGTAAACCACATTGTAATAGCATTGCCAAAACACACAGATCATACAAATCAAGCAAACATTTTCTTTTTATAATGTATGTAATGCGAATTGAATAATATGTTTTACATATATTGTACTATTAGTTGATCCCCACCTAAGAGAGTTAGGCCGTTAGGGTGCCTTCCCCGGAGTGGAAAAGCTGCCACACTTGTTGAGAGTGTGCGGGTCGAGGCGAGGAGTTAGCCTTAGACCCGGGGTCGACCCGTCGGGTGTGCGAGCACACGACTACGTGCACGTATACCTGTGTCACATTCAAATACAATATGGGAAAAGTATTTATATGGGGGTTAAGAGCATGCAAATGAGGTTAACGCAGTATTCAGTTATAACACCTGTTATTTTTCCCTTGGCCGTTATTTTTCCCTTGGCCGACCCGGCGGTGTGACGCACTGAAGGCAGCCGTCGAGGCGACGACAAATGACAGGCGACACTTGTTTCACCGTGACGTCACAATGTTGCTTTTCTGTCAGAATGTTGACACAAGAAACATTTCATTATGCCTCATTTAGGCTGGCATTCTTACTGAATGGATGTATGCATGTGCGCGTGTAAGGTGTGAACGTGTGCGTGTGTTTTAATCGCGTGCGGATGCGTGTGCGGATGTGTGTGCTATTGCTCATGCGTGTGCGTGAGTGTGCGTGTTCGATTCCATGTGTGTGAGGGTGCGTGTGTAGGAGTGCTTGTGCCCTTGCGTTTCGCGTATGCTAATTTCATATGTGTATGTGAGTGTCTTAGTGTGCATGTTTGTATGCCTGCGTGTGTGCATACCTACGTAAGTACGCACGCACGCATATACACACAAGTACGGTATGCATTTTTTCATGCATGTATGAATGCATGCTCGCATGCACGAAAGCAGTATTTCACGAATACACGAATGTACATATGGATGGATGCACGTTTGCACGTATGCTGGCATGCGCGTATGCCCGTACGCACAAATACACGTATGCGTGTATTCACGTGTGCACGTGTGCATGTATGCACGTACCCACGTATGCGCGTATGCATTTGTGCACATGTGCACATGTTCACTAATGTACGTGTGTACGTGTGTGTATGAGTACGGCATTTTTCTCATGGATGCAAGTGTGCACGTAAACACGTATGCACGTACACACATTTAGTGAACCGTCCGTCCTTCTTTCACTGACACCGAGTACAAAGGTGTGTGCAAATTTGCAAGATTTGTTTGTGTTATCCGTTGCGAGTGATTGGACACACGCATTAGACTGGCTCTGGCAGCAGAGTCGTCTGATGTCGAAAGGTTTTCTTCAAGCTATAATGCGGCACACTAGGGAAATATTCCGCTCATAATCAGAAACGAACTGATAACATGTATGCATTGTTATACTCTTCGACGAAATCAGATTAGCTGCTTTAATTAGGATTACGATAATCTCGTCAAAAGTTGACAACAGTGTAGACATGGAATGTCGGAACAGTAAAGGCCATAGTGCAGACACGCTCGCGACTGGACAGAGTCAAAGTCGGCGACTTTATGTTACTCTGGATCAAGTATAGCCAGTGGATTTACGGTGCCATAAGTCGTCACATGCCTTGCATTAACAAAGCCATTCGTGCATTGTTGCAAAGGGAACCTATGGTGTTAATGCGTGCAGTTATTTCACAGGTCTTCAAAAGAGGCACTAGATTGTCTGGGTTCATTTTGACCGCGTCCGTTAAATTTCCATGCGCATGGATGCCGCTAAAAGAAAGGGAATATATGTTCCAGTATAGAAAACTTCATTGTCGGATTCATGTGGTTAACAATGTAAAGTTAAGCTATTCCAGTTAATAAAATGGTTATGCTTTTGAATTATATTGCAGTTTTATCAAAAACCTACGGTATCATCACTAACGTAGTTAACTTTCGTTGAACAACAATACGAGTTAAAATCACGACCATAACACATGAATGAGGCATTACGTCAATACTGAACACATCATTTGCTTTCACCTATTTATATTCATTATGCAGTTAAAGTAGGTGTTGTAATCGAAAGGTATTTGATATAATACAAACGCTCACGTCACATTCACCCCCTCACGTTACACAGACACGCATGCGCGCTCGCACTCTCGCTCGCACACGCGCGCGCGCGCACACGCGCACACGCACACACGCACGGACGAATTTGAAATAAATTGTGACCTGCCTCCAGCAGGGGCTGAGTGGCGACCGTCGACTCTGTTCGAGGCCTGGCCGTCTGAGACGACTACACCCGGTGTATTAGTCACAAATGTGCCCGTGTACTGCTGACAAAGTCTCGCCGCTTCTTAACCTTGTTTCCGAGATGATTTACTCGGCGCGTTCAGCCGTCCGCCGCCGTCTGCCGTCAATGTGTCAAGCCGGATTTATGAGTAATGTTTGTTTACCGAGGACAGAGACAAAGACGCCGGCAGACCTACGGACCGCGACCTCCCGCGGTCACGGCAAGCCTCGGACAATTACAGAGGGTCTGTCGACTAAACACCCTCTGGTTCATCGCCGCGTGAGCAATAAACCTTAGTATACGAGTTATATTCAGGAACTATTTGATTACACAAACGATTTGGTTACAAACAAATTATTACAGTCCGACATTAGTCTTTTGGGGGATTGTTGAGATCCACGGGACTTATATATTGAGAACCACAGATAAGTATTACCCGAGTGCAAAAGCAATAACAGAAAATATATATAGAAAGTCCTGGATCCATCTCTCTCTCTCTCTCTCACTCTCACTCTCTCTCTCTCTCTCTCTCTCT
>OZ023211.1:194597-214597 GCA_963995525.1 Escarpia spicata
GAGTTGTAATATACAGTAGTTGTATACGGACATCGTTCTTAAAATCAATCTGACTCTGGTGTAGCAATTTGTAGTGCATTCATCGTATAAACTCTTAGACTCTCACTCACCAGTATTGCAGACCTGACGAGTAGCAACGTGTATACTCTGGCGTGAGTTGCTAAATAGCGAATAGTATTGGCAATGGTTGGTAAAGGTTGGTTAAGATTTCCTTGAAACTAACCAGCCAAAGTTTTCATTTGATAGATGCGCATATATATGTCTATGCTATACTAATTATAATACACCAGCCGCTGCCGAGAAGTGACTCAAGACAAGGCTTTTCATAATGTATAAACAAATTACGTACACTTTCTGAAAATAAAATAATAGGTTCACAACAGAAATGGCAATACCTCGACGTACCAACCTAGACATTTCTATACAGATGGAAAACACGTAAACACCGAACTTTAATAAACTGCCCAGAACTAAGCAGCTCAGAGTTGCATGAAAATAATTTAGTTAAAATTATCCTTACTATTACCAATTGCCAAGAGAGGAATTGACAAGCATATGCATAATATATGTGTGCGTGTGCGTGTCCGTGTCCGTGTGCGTGTGTGTGCGTGTGTGTGCGTGTGTGTGCGTGTGTGTGCGTGTGTGTGCGTGTGTATGTGTGTAGTAATAATAATGATGATTAACTTTATTTATACACTAGTCTCCAGAGTACAACTCTGTTCAATAGTGTGTGCATAGTCGCTAAATAAAACAATATACATCCATAAGACTCATTGAACTATTTAGTGAACTAGTGTAAACAATAAAACAATATACATCCATAAGATTCAGTGAACTACTTAGTGAACTAGTGTAAACAGAAATTTAGTCTGATACTTTTTTAAATAGCGTCGTTAAAATAAACAATATGGTTATAAATATTATATAATATATAAGAAAGAAAAGACTACGTATTTATTAAAAGTGAGATTAAGATGGTAACGTTATAAACCAAATTAAAAACTCAATTAAAATAGATTGTGCAATGAATAGGAAGATACATACCCTTAAAACAACATATTACACATTAAAAGCGAGTTTAAAATAGTGCGTTTTGTTTTGAGGCGTGCTTTGAAAACGTCCATTGATGTGATCAGCCGCAGTTCCTCCGGCAACGCATTTCACAGAAATGGTCCGGCTCGAGAGAAAGATCGCCGGCCATATCGCACCAGATTATATTGCGGCTCAGAAGGACGCGATCCTCAGATCGAAGTGACCGGCGTGGCACGTAGCGGGTGGTTAGTGACGCAAGATAAGCGGGTTTCTGCCTGTGTATGACGTTAAACACCAGGATCAATATATTGTACTCTATGCGCCATTTCACCGGTAATCAGTGAAGAAATGTAAGTCCTCCGGTGACGCTCTGTTGCCGGTCGCTCCGCTTTATCTGTAGGACAACTCTGACCGCGGCGCGCTGGACCATGTCTAGAATATGCATCTGGCGGTCAATAATGCCACAGAGCACCGCATTGCCGTAATCCAGTCGTGACGTCACGAGTGAGTGTACTAGAGTCTTACACGCCATAATCGTTAAACTTGCGCGTATTTTGGCGATGCGAAACAAGTACGCGCCACGGCAAGCATTTGACACTTGGGCCAACATGTCTAGGCGGCTGTCAAGGCACACGACCGTACACTTGACGACATAAATATGATCGCCTCAGTCTTATCCTAGTTGAGCAGAAGCTAGTTGTTGGCTAACCACTGTCTCAACCCGCGCGCACATTCGTCAATGCGTTGAAGTGTATCTCTGTGTTGGGATGGTGGACACTCGGCGTAAAGTTGAGTGTCGTCAGCGTGTAAGTGGCATTGAAGGTTGTGGCGTTTGAAGATATCGGCAATTGGTAGACAATACAGATTGAACAATATGGGACCGAGAACGGACCCCTTATGAAACTAACTTTCAAATAAATTATATAAAATAGCCGTATAACATGTAGGATGAGACTACGATGAAGGATTTTAATACAGCATAGTTATGTTAATATATAATATTCAATAATCCTAATTGAATAACAGTATTCTATGTTTAAAGCATTGCAATAAAATGGAGTAATGTGTCCGGCGTGTACACATTGAATTATCAGTAATAAAACAGGTAGAACACGTTGCCTGTAATAGCATTGCGAAAAACACATATCACACAATGGTTTATAACTATTAGTTGAGAGTTGCATGAAAACAGTTTATGGCGGTGTAGTAATGATCTTGATATCAGCTTTACACTATATAATGGAGGTGCTTTATCGTCGTCGGTCGAGCGCGAAATATCATTAGAAAGGCGCGGCACCATCTAAAACGACGTGGGTGTCGACGACGCTCTGTCGCACTCGGTGCCTCGAGACCAGCTCAAACATTGTAGGCGCGTTGGATAACAATAATACACCGCAGTTGCGCGAGTCGCGCGCTGTCGGAAGTTGGTGTGGTCGCGCGACGAGCGAGTGACGGCTGGTCTAACTTAACAAACGTACCTTCTTCTTCGATTATGGCACATTCTATTCACGACGACGCAGCCAAAATGAGTTTGTTAAAACAAAGTCTTTCTCCCTAATACGCCGCCGTCACCATGTATGTGTTGTCTTTCTCCCTGATACGCCGCCGTCACCATGTCTGTGTTGTCTTTCTCCCTGATACGCCGCCGTCACCATGTCTGTGTTGTCTTTCTCCCTGATACGCCGCCGTCACCATGTATGTGTTGTCTTTCTCCCTGATACGCCGCCGTCACCATGTATGTGTTGTCTTTCTCCCTGATACGCCGCCGTCACCATGTCTGTGTTGTCTTTCTCCCTGATACGCCGCCGTCACCATGTATGTGTTGTCTTTCTCCCTGATACGCCGCCGTCACCATGTCTGTGTTGTCTTTCTCCCTGATACGCCGCCGTCACCATGTATGTGTTGTCTTTCTCCCTGATACGCCGCCGTCACCATGTATGTGTTGTCTTCCTCTCGTCGTTGTCGTGACTTGCTTTTGTCTCTTTTCCCTGTCAATATACAACAGTCAATAAAAATGTGTTCGGACAATAACATCTTAAATTTAGATTCAATGGAGCTTGAGCTTGTAGATTTCAACGGTATATATATATATATATATATCGAATATATGGCAAAGAGTTGTATATATATATATATATATATATTATATATATATATATATTATATATTATGAATGCGTGTATTATGGTGTATAGCAGAAAGAAATAAAAAAATACATATAGGCATTCGCGTATCAATATCCCACTGTGTAGTTCTCCTTGCTTACTGCAAATATAAATAAGAAAAATATGAAAAATAAGAAAATAACTCTTTCGTCAGTTATACCCGGGTTATCTGATACTTTTTCTGCAAGTTGTAAGATTATTGTGACTAGAGAAGAATACCGATGGCGGTTAGGAAAGAGAAATAGTGTGAACATTTTAATAATTTTAATAATCTGTCATGCGGCTGGGGTCTTGTTTTCTCTCTTCTCCTGTATGTGTGCGCGTGCGTGCGCGTGCCTGCTTGCCTGCGTGCAATTTAAAAATAAGAAAGTATTCATCCTCACAGAGGACAATGAATGAATGAAACAAGTTATAAACGCAGTGTATGTAAATGCTACAAATGAGAATACGTTGACAACATCTGAAAGGTAAAGACACGTAAAAGAAAAATCGTTGGATCGACTTTCAGTTAACCAACGTCGTCCTTATTCATGTGCCGTCTGTTTTTGGGTTAGTTAACTTGTTGAAACTTGTTAAATGTCGGTTGGAGTCGTTGATATGTTTGTCATGTTTACATATAATTCTAACGAAGCAGAATGTGCATTCGTCACCGTGAGACAGCAATGCGTCGTCTGCACACTGGTGTATATTAATTAGTTAATACGTTCCATCCTCACATCGCCTTTGCCTGTGCATCACGGAGAAAGGTCGTTGAGACGCCGCCGTCTTTGTATGGTTCCTAACGACCGTCCCAAGGGCTTAAGTGCCCGAGGCTCGGCAAGCATGCATGTGGCGCGCGCGCGCGTGCGTAATTAGAATCAGAATCTGGTTTACGAACGACGCGACTGTAAACATTGTTATCGGTGTTCGACGAGCTCTTTTCCCTGAGGACATTCAGTAAAACTTCGCAATTAAACCCGCTCGTCGCGCGCCAGTACATGGACAGAACCATCACCGACGAACAATCGGTAAATATCGCACGCAAAACAATTTTTCCATACTGTATACAACGTCAGCGATGCGAGACTGACAAGTGACGACATGCCCGACCGTCTTCCGTCAGCTCTGGTCTTGGTGGCCCTGTCCGGCTGCACCAGCGGCCGACGCACCGGGTCCTAGCTAAGACACGGTTCCCGCGTTCATGAGGCAAAAAAAAAAAATGACAATAATAATTATGAGCCACTTTCTTCAGCGAAGCGTCCGCGTGAGTCATGTGCGGTGATTTCGCAATTGACGGTCGAGATTCGGATATTAGATATGCAAATTTGCAACGGCGAAGAGAGCGCGGGGAAAAAAGCACATAGAACAAATAAAACGCTCGTACATCAGGCTATTGAGTATTGGTTAAATTAACTATTTTGAATCTCGGTGACACTTGTTGACAAGCAGCGATACGGTCCACGCCCGTGTTCTGGCAGGCTGCGTGTTTTCACGGTCGAGAATGGCTCATGTGTTCAACACAGTACGCCTGCAGAGGCGGATCCAGAGAGGGTAGTCTAGGGTTCAGTAGGGGGGGGGGGGGGGGGGGGGGGGGCACGAAAACCTCCACTGGCGACCTAACCAAATGGTGTAGAACATTTGGTGTAGAACATGTTTCGCAGCCGCGCCGTTGTAACTTCAGCTTCTCCGCTGTCTCGGCTCGACTGGTGACGTCGGAAGAAGGGGAGGAGTGCTGTTGTACAGTCTTCGTCGTTGCGTCGTCGTAACTTCAGTAACGGGGGCACATTAAAAAGGTCTAGGAGACACGCCACTGTAGCTCAGGCATAGTGCAGCCAAATCCCAAAGGTCTAGGGGGCACATGCCCCCCAGTCCACCCAGACACGCTTGCGGGGTGTATACCCGCTAATATGATTGTCGTTTGGCGTGTAGAGCCCCCTAAGTTTGGTGTTGGCGACACTGCGGTTGAGCTTCCATATTTCGGACTGTATATCTCTACATTTGTATTGTTTTATCAGCAATTCTCCTTGTTGTGGAACTAGCAAAGCACCATGCTGGGGGTTTGCTGAACTATGGTCGAGGCCGGCATGTTTTAGGGTGATATACTGAGCTACAGTCGAGATCATTTAATGGTAACAATGCTGTGGACACGACTGTTACTAATACAATATCAACAACACCAACAACTAGTTTGCACTGTACTGTAGGTTGGCCCATGTAGCTACTGCACTAACTGCAGCGAGTGCTGACCTGACGATATTTGATTTGTTGCAGGTGCCATCGACTCCTTTCTGTTTAATTGCTTCTAGACTCATCGCGATTCGTCGCAAGGACATTTCTGAATCATGACGACGACTATTTGAGGTTTTGTCCTGTTTTGTTTTTCCTAGAAAGGTCACGTTGTCCGGCCGGAAACGACAACAGAACGTGGAATTCATACATGCGTATATGGGCGTAAGAAAGGACGAAAAGGATGCGACCCCTTCACGCGCTATGAGTTCCCCTCGTCACAGTCCATCGGTCGTGAAACGGTCCTGTCTCTATTTGTGTCACCGTTGCTAGCCAAGTCTATATTTGAGCTGCGTTGCTACCAGCGCCGTGTAATTAGACATTCCAATATGAAGAGGAAAATGTTTTGATTCTTGTGGATCGATTATTTTTAGGTTAAGTCATAAACTGCCGTATTTGCAGAAGCACGCGTCTGTCGGTGCAAGGCGTAATCCTGGTGTTTAAGCGCGTCAACGCAAACATTGGCCGATGGCATGATGGCTTAAGGCAAGTTTTATTACAAGCGCAAGTCTTTGTATGGTACAATTCGTCAATGTCAGAAGTGGCGTCAACCTCTTATCGTTCTATATAGGCGACTTATGACGGTGGTCATAAAATATTATTACGGTTTTCTTGTTCACTGTGAATGTATGCACTTAAAAGCAGCTATGCACGTCCCTACGTCCACTGTTTGAACGTACGTATGCTACTATTTTTGTACGAATTACGTTGCATTCCTTGGATCGACAAATAGCTGGTGAATATAGGCCTGCCTATATAGTCAAACAGTTGGAATGACGAAATACATTTATTTATACACGTATCTTAACTGTAATCCCGTTATACTGACTTCATAACTGACAACAGTCAGACAATGTTCGGGAATAATATTGGTAAGTTTTATGTGATATGCTTTTAAAAACGCATCGTGAAATTGTGAAAACAACTATCGTGCATGGTTATAACTGCGAAACAGTAAGATGCTGTGACCGGGATGTCTCCAAAAGTGGGACTATGTTTCGGCTCATTTACAAAATGATACATGTTTCTAGTGGATCGAACGGCATATTGGATGTGTATGACCCTTAAGGCAACATTGTGGAAGTTATAGTTGCATTGTTGTATTTACCATAAAAAGGTAAAAGAGCATTTAAATAAGCGTGGTGTTGGATTTGTTAATTAATTTTTTGCTGATTTTTATATATATATTTTTCTTACGCGCTATAATGTTTCGTAATGACCCAATTCCTATTTTACAGGCAATCCGGTTCTGGCTTGTTAGGGGACGCTGTTTCAACTCATTTTCCATGCATCACTGTTATCTATAGTTTTCAATGTATCACAGTTAACTATAGTTTTCCATGCATCACGGTTATCTATAGTTTTCCGTGTATCACTGTTATCTACAGTTTCTCGTGCATCAATGTTATCTATATTTCCCGTGCATCATTGTTATATATAGTTTCCCGTACATCACTTTTATCTATAGTTTCCCGTACATAATTGTTGTCTATAGTTTCCAGTACATCACTGTTATCTATGATTTCCCACGCATTACTGTTATCTATGGTTTCCCCTGTATCACCGTTATCTATGGTTTCCCATGCATCACTGTTATCTATAGTTTCCTGTGCATCACTGTTATCTGTAGTTTCCCGTGTATCACTGTCATCTATAGTTTCCCGTTCATCACTGTTATCTATAGTTTAACAATAATCTCATACAACAAACTGTCAATCTATAAACGTACCAGCCACGTACGACATATACGTCATTCATATACTTCATTGTTATTACATTTTAATCAATTGTATTTTTTTACCACTGATATTTTTGATACTTTGTGTGATGGCCAAATTTCTGTATTACGCAGTAATAATGTCCTGTGCTGTTCCAAGTCGTTGTCCGTTACTGTTACCTAGTTTAAGGACAATCTCAGATAACAATGCACTAATCTCTAAACGTAGCTGCAACATGAGTTCAATACACACATAATAAATTATCATTAGGTTTCAATCAACATCTACTGTTACCTATTACCGCTGACAATACCTGCTTAACAATGGCCCTTTGTCAGTAATGAGTAGATATCCGGGACTTGGACATTTCTGCTTTGCGTCATGGTGGAGTCATGTCTTCGACACTTCTGTTTTGTGTCATGTCCGAGTCGCGTCTTGGACACGTCTGTTTTGCGCTATGCCGGAGTCATGTGTTGGACAGTTTTCTCAATGTGTCATATGAGTATCACGTCTGTTTTGTGTGTGTGTCATGTTTAGTGGGTTGAAAGTAGAAACGACAAAGACACCGCTATCAGGTGATGCACATCTTAACCCCACCCCAGTCGTGTGTCGTGTATTTTGCTTCCTCATATACAGACTCAAAGTAAAAGGATTTGACCATTTTATATTGTCATATTTTTAAACATATATTAATGACGCTAATCATTCATATGAACACGTCCGGTGAGAATCCCACGTATTCACTAGCACTAGCATATTACCTCCGATGTTAACTAAGCACTAGCATATTACCTCCGATGTTATCTAAGGATAGGGCAACGCAACACCACGCGCTAGACTCAAATCTGTCCGGCCAGATTAGGTAATTTATGGCGGAAATGACTTTCATTTTGTCACAGGTACGCAGTTAGGTATGGACATATATAGTGACAGTTTATTCCGCAGTTAATATACGGCTACGGGTTAGTTTCCCCGTCGCGCTTGAACGGTCAAGCGTGACGCCGGAAACAACAGGTTTGACACGTGACCAACGTACCAATTATCCCATTATCCCGACACTTACACACGTGACTTGATTGCCGCTATTGCCAACGCTATCGCTCAAACTTACTGATCAGCGCCGCTGGCCATTGGTCTATCGCCCCGCGACGCGCGTACCTTCACAGCTGCAGCAACGCGGTAAAATTAGATCGATTTAGCATTTACACGGTGAGGGGCGTAATTACGTTAACTACGGCATTGGCTGCGGTCGGATGAATACCCGTTAACGTTCTTCGCCCGATGGGAATTGGGGGAGTGGCGGGTCATTGGGAGGCGTCGAGGGTGTCAGTCCGTGTTTTGTTGCAGGATGTTATCTCATGCTACCTACTCAATTATGAAGAACTGTTGTTATGCTCTGAAGTGAACATAGTTAAAAAGACTGTAGTAGGAGTTTGTGTATTTATAGGCCTACGTGTATATCTGGTTACCATACAAACACACGCACACACGCACACACGCACACACGCACACACGCACACACGCACACACGCACACACGCACACACGCACACACGCACACACGCACACACGCACACAGACATACACATATATATATATGTGTGTGTGTGTATGTATATATAAATATATATATATACATATATATATTATTATTAGTTTACACACATACACACACATATACACACACACACACACACACACACACACACACACACACACACACACACACACACACACACACACACACACACACACACACACACACACACACACACACACACACACATATATATATATATATATATATTAGTTTATTCAACTTCCATTCCCAGAGAAGAATCATTAAAATACACACATACACACACACGCGCGCGCGCACACAATCATGCACACACAAGTACTCACTCAAGCCCTCACACATTCACGCACTCACGAACGCTCGCAAACGCATATGAATCATATCGGCATTCACATTCTCACGGTAACATTTAGTGAAATATATATATATATATATATACATATAATTATATTAATTATGGTTGTTGTTTGTTGTTTTATTTAGAGATCACGGTTGGTAGACAATGAGTGTCAATACAGATGTTAGATGACCAGCCATTATAACAAGATCACAATTCCTATGATGAGTTAGCAAAGATACGGAAACATTCGAAATAAACGTTGTCGCCGCGTGTTGACGATATCAAACATTTTCGCCGCTTGTTGACGATATCAGAAGTCATTGGATTAAGGCGATGTAACTTACGAACACTGAACTATTTGAAGTATAGCTCCGTCCCCACAACCCCTAGATGTAGTCCTGCCATTCGGCGTCTCCCTGTAGGCCCTGTTGTATTTGGGGGCCTAGGGACCTGCCACAGGCAAATAACGCCGACGCACCACAACCGGGTGCGGTGGAGGCGGCGTGTCATCTAGCGAACATGTGTAATTGATAAAATCCGGTTCCTATGATGAAACATAGCATCAGTTGTATCATGTTGCATTCGCTACCTCCATCCGTCCACGCTCGTACACGGCTGCAGTTTGTATTTAATCGGCTTCATGATTCACTCATGTAAGGACCATACATTAACAACAAACCGCCTGGGGATCTCTCATATAGTGCTTTAATATAACACATATTGGAGTGCGCTCTTTATGCAGTCGATTCCGTTTAATTGTATATCAATTATGTTTTACACTAAATTATGCAATTACACGATTGATTGATGCGAGGACACGCACAATATAATGTTTCTGCGCAAGCCGATTGTACGCGGTGAAAATAAATGTGCGTTCACCCGGTCTACGATTACCAGGATATTACATACACCAATGTCGCTAAATATAGACTAGTGTGCATGTGTAGTATGCCCAGCATTGACCCCGACGAGTGGCGAAGAGAACACGTTGCGAGTAAGATGCTTACATCCAGAATGAAGAAGGTCGGTCAGTGCACACGGACAGTCATCATATTTTAATGTGTTTTTAGAACGAACGCAGCAGTAGCCACGCTGCCGAATAAACCCAACAAGACGGATGTAGGGCAAATACTGCACCGCGGTGCAGGTAACCGCCACGTGCGTGCAACCACGCCCGTTAGCGCATTACACAACAAAAAGTGCACTCATAGCGCCCCCGGCACAACAACATGGCACGAGCGCCGTGCACCCGGTGAACTCGACGACCCGGCCGCTTACGTAACTCCCCCCGGCTACAACCCGGATGGTAACAATAAGGATAATACAGATTGTAAACAGCTGACAATGTAAGATGCAGAATGTTGAACATGTAAGCTCAATATAGGTAAGTCAGAATGAAAACTAGATGCAGAATGTTGAAAATGTAAGCTCAATTTAGGTCAGTCAGATTGAAAACTAGATGCAGAATTTTGAAAATGTAAGCTCAATATAGGTCAGTCAGAATGAAAACTAGATGCAGAATGTTTAAAATGTATGCTCAATATAGGTCAGTCAGAATGAAAACTAGATGCAGAATGTTGAAAATGTAAGCTCAATATAGGTCAGTCAGAATGAAAACTAGATGCAGAATGTTTAAAATGTACGCTCAATATAGGTCAGTCAGAATGAAAACTAGATGCAGAATGTTTAAAATGTACGCTCAATATACGTCAGTCAGAATGAAAACTAGATGCAGAATGTTTAAAATGCGCAGAATGTTTGAAAATATAAGCTATGCGCAGAATGCTGAAAAATAATATCAGAAATATAAATCATTAAGTATTGTGTGGAAACTCCGTGAAACAAATTCCCTGATAAACCTGCATATGTCATGTATATACAGCTGTATAAGTATATGCCAACCGATATTGGTGGCGGTGTATCTATGATGGAATATGGGTTATTAATGATCAGCGTACAACTAACAATTATCCAAACTTCCCCCTACGTGGCAATTATCGCTAAATAGAAATTACTGCGCAGTTTTGTAGATCTCTTTCGCGAAACCGCTCAGTCGAACGACAGCATACGCTACAGCGTGCCACGCAGATAAAGTAGCATAATGTTTGACGTAACGTGGCGACAAACTCACAATTCAAACGAACAGTTTGCCACGGTGGTCTTTAACCTCGGACGTAATTAATCGCTCCGAGTGATTCGAGATCACAAGAGCGTGTCGAGCGACATGCGCCAACAAACGACCACGGAAGTCGCTGGGTGCGAACACGACACATTTCTGTGATCTCACCAAAGCGTTGTTACAACCAGAAAGAGTTCGGTTTTTCACCGTTTGATATAATTGTGGCAACGCTACAAGACAGCGCGCGTTCTATTGAGCATTCGTCTAGACATACATGTAACTGTCAACGCGTCTAAGGCACCGCGTTCAAATGCATTACTTAAGCGGGTAACACCGGGGCACACATACCCGTGGTTCAAATATTTCCTGCATATAATTTAACGCACAAAACGTTACGAGCCGTTGCTGGACGTTCAGTGAACTAGTGTGTTTGTGCGTTGTCAGGTGCCGGAAGCTTTACTTAAGAACGAAACGCTGGGGCCACCCTATCTGATTCCAAGAATGAAAACTAATTAAGATAATAATCATTACTGTTGTTGTTCTGCGGTGTAATGTTTCTCGTTGGGGCAGGTTCACGGGAGCGGGATGTAACAACAACTGGCCAATAGAATGACGCAGCGGTTAGCGGTTAGCGGCTGAGGATTCGGGTCAGTCGGTACAGTGTTTGGCGTCATTTGGCGGAACTGTCGTGGTCTTGTTATGTGCATATTGCAACGCACGGGCACCATAAGGCGCTATTGTTTAAAACCTATTTTTATCGCGTATCGTTAGTATTTTTAACCAGCATCCGTTTTGCGCTCACCTCGCGACCGCAACTGGGGCTGCGCACCTACGCGTAACTGCATTTCCGAGGGTTGTTTACTGCGAAGTTCTCGGGGCTCAGGGTTCGTGTGTCAATGTTCCGCATCACATCAAGACCATCTTACCCACTGGGGTCCTTGTACCGCCCGAAGGTACAACCATGCTTGTGCTAACGAGCTTAAACTGACCAGCAACCATTTAATTATGTTAGATGAACGAGGGTGGACAACAACAGAAGGGAATGTTACGGGCGTTTAAAGTTAAAACCACGTTTAAAAAAAACGTAACCAGGTGGATTTGGATAGGTTTAAATACAGTTATAGTGTGTTTAGTTTAGTTTCGTAAGCGCGCAAATGTGTTATGGTAATAATTAAGTGAAGACGTGCTTATTTACACGCTCGCGTGTTACATGGAGCGCGTGCGTGCGAGCGTGTGTGTGTGAGTGCGTGCGTGCGTGCGTGTGTTCGTGCGTGCGTGCGTGCGTGCGTGCGTGCGTGCGTGCCAGCGAGCGAGCGAGCGAGCGAGTGAATGAGTGAGTGAATGAGGGAATGTGGGAATGTGGGAATGTGGGAATAAGGGAATGAGTGAGTTAATGATTGAGTTTGTGTGTATACGTGTATGTGCGTGTGTGTGATTGTGTTTGCGTGTTTGCCCGGGCACCCCCGTGTGTGTGTGTGTGTGTGTGTGTGTGTGTGTGTGTGTGTGTGTGTGTGTTTGTGTGTGTGTGTGTGTGTGTGTGTGTGTGTGTGTGTGTGTGTGTGTGTGTGTGTGTGTGTGTGTGTGTGTGTGTGTGTGTGTGTGTGTGTGTGTGTGTGTGTGTGTGTGTGTGTGTGTGTGTGTGTGTGTGTGTGTGTGTGTGTGTGTGTGTGTGTGTGTGTGTGTGTGTGTGTGTGTGTGTGTGTGTGTGTGTGTGTGTGTGTGTGTGTGTGTGTGTGTGTGTGTGTGTGTGTGTGTGTGTGTGTGTGTGTGTGTGTGTGTGTGTGTGTGTCTTCGTTGTCATCACACAAAATCTACGTATTTATCAGTATTTATTATGTTAAATTCGCACATCCTCTTTTCATATTTTTGTATCCGAAACTTGTTTTCTTTGTTTGTGTTTATTTTCCAAGTGCAGTTTTTTATATTTCCGAAACATTATTCAATGTTGACTAAGCGTGCTAGATGACCGCGGGCAAACATCGCGATAACACACATAACTGACTATCAAACGAAGAACGCCTCAGGCAGTATGACGTAACAGTGCATTGATTGTCGAGGTCGGTTGTACAGTAATTGTGAATACACAGGCCTCTATTAAGATATTTTCGCAGTGTTTAGTCGTGCACGCTCTGTCGCTCTGCACGTGAGTACCCCGAACCCTGGTTGGCGACCACGGCTACACGTTGGCGTCTGTCAGTTTAGGGCACATCTCCGCACGCTCATTAGTGGAGACAGCATACAGTGTGTTTAATGGAGTGTACACATACAGCTGATTATGTCCAGATGATCGACCGCCATTGTGAGTTATTCTGAGTGTGACATGCAAAAAACGAAGATAAAAATAAATGCTATATCTGTGCAAGATGATGTGGTGTATCATTGGTGCGTTTTGGTTCAGTGCGAGTGCTGAAAGGCCGCAGAGAAAGATAGTTCGCGTAAGTGTATTGCTGCCGGCAATATCCTGAATCACATATTGTGTAAGTCACGCTGAAAAGACTTTTGTTCATGTGTGCGCTTGTTTAGTTAACATCAAATTTGCACCGATTACCTGGAGCGTGATTCACTATTGTTAACAGGAAATGTATTATTGTTTTGCTCGCGCGCATTTTACGCCCAGCTGCACGCTCGAGCCGTCACGGTTGGCTGGCTTAATGAGCGACTTCATGACTTTACCAGATATATTATGGTAAAGGCGGTAGTAATAAAAATATTGCTCCCACAAGACATAGGTCACATGTAAATGTGTGTTTAGCGATCGGAAATACGGTCATGATTCATCACCGAGATCGTGATTCTGGTGTGTATTCAGAGAAATATTAATTTCCAAACAATCTAAAGAGGTCGTTTAATAACTCATTATCGCAAGAGGGTATATTGTTATGTAATGCTTTCAAGACAACGGAGCATTTTTTAAATAAAATAAACACCGATGATCCGGGTAAGTATCCACAATTTTGAGTTTTTTTATTTATTTTTTTATCTTGTAAATTAATTAATTTATACCTAATTTATATATTATTTTTGTTTCATAATGTTTCTATATTGTGAGCGCATTGATTAACAATTAGTTAGAGATCACGCGGTAAAAGAACCTGTATTATTATATTATTATTTGTATCATTTCACCGGAGAAGATCCGGAGAAAAACTACGTCACGTGTATTTAATACATGTTTTGTTGTCATATCCATTTTATTTTGTTGTCACTGTTTATCTGTATAGTTTCGATCGTCTTCTCAGTACGGCAGTCTCCGTGACCCCTGTTTTAGTTTATCTACAGCAACCTGATAGTTCATGGTCAGGATGTTGTTAACTGATTGTATCATACATTGATTGTTTCTACTTTTATGTTATATATTCTACTTAATAACACATGTATGTACTACCTGTTATTTTAACACATATTCAGTATTTCATAATTGAGCTGTAGATAATTCTGGTTTTTGAAAATTTTACCGTTTTGTTTTTATATATGAGTCAAATAAACACTTCCGATTCATCTGTGTACGAGATACCACCCGATCAGATGACGTCATCGTGTACGTGAGAGCTCGTACAGTTCACAGCATATTGGGTGATCGCTCGTTCTCAGCATTAGTCAACATAGCTACCAACAAACCAACTTTTGCAGTCCCTGGAGAACCAAACAATAGACTGGGAATAAATACAAGTTGTAATCCCACAGAAGGAAGACACTCGAACGAACTGATACGGATACAAAACGCGGCAGCAGCAATGAGGCAAGAGGAACTCGTCATCATCAGCACGTACCCGATGACGTCATCTGACGGGGTGTCAGCTGCGACGATGAGCGTCACGAGAAGAAAGCCGCGTTTACGTCGGTAAGTATGTGTTTGATATACATTTTGTTTCGGACCTCTCCAGTAAAACGATGATGCTAAATAAAATTAACTCTCCTGACGAATATTCAGTAATCAGTCCCGTACAATTTAAGTTGTTATTATTTGTTAAAAGTGAGCCGAACTGGTCTTCTATGGTGGCTCCTATGATAGCGACATTTTGTCTTAATAGGAGTCACCGACCCCGTCTGATATATATATACATTATGTTATCAAATATAATAATTGTTTCCGCAAATTACCGAATTACATACTTATGTATCATGAGTACTATATATATCTGTGTTTGTATATGTTTTATTGTATTTCTACAATCAAGTTCGTTCGTTCGTTCGTTCGTTCGTTCGTTCGTTCGTTCGTTAGTTCGTTCGTTCGTTCTGCCTCGTGACTCTTACTAGTTATTCCACGCAGAAGCAGAAGCCAATAGCTGTTTCCTCTCATCACTCGCTTAAGTAATTGACAAGACAGTTACTGGAACGAGTGACTAACGGCAGAACGTGAACACAGTTAGCAAATGTCACTCGGCGAATTATACCGCGAGATGATCTAGAGAGTTGAGAGACAGCTCCACTTTACCACTGGAATATTGTGTCAAGTGAGGGTCACGAAGTCGTGTTTACGTCAAACTAGATGTGATTTGAACGTAGCATTTGACCTACATGTTGCTCCTTGCACGGAGCTTTAGCAATAGCATTTTGAGTTATATTTTTAACGACGAAATGATGAAGTCGGCAATTCGAAATTTGTTGGTTTCTGTGTGGTATGTCGCGTGTATTTCACACGTCGTCGTTTTAAATATTTCGAAATAATATTTGTTTCCGGTTGCCGAACCGATTCGATTCGGTTGCCGAGTCTTGAAGTTCTTATAAAAAATATAAGGTAAATTCTTACATAATGCCGATTTTTCCATTTCTTCGCACACAAAGACGCAAAGAACACATTCAAATGCCTACATACCCATAATAAATTTCCATCCAAATAAATAAATAATAAAAGAAAGAAAAAATATATATCCAAACAACCTATCCTATCAACAGCGAGCATGCGTGTACCCGGAAACACAAGGGATATTTTGCACCGAGTACCTTTGGCGTGATTCATGTTATGTATGATTATTGTTGTTTTGCACGCTGTCTTATTAACCGCGCCAGTAACCGTGTTAACTGTTAATACCGGAGTGACCTACGTTAGTGCACTGATATAGGTTGTTTCAACAACGCTAAACAACGTATTATTAATGTATTTTATTCACGACGATGCCAAAAAACACGATAATGAATCATAATTATTTGGGCCGGTGTACCGGCATAAAATTGCCCCCTCTGATTCCTACCCCCCCCCCCCCCGGCAATATTATACCGGAACTAACCTGCCGTGGCAATAATATACTGGTAAAAAACTTCCCCCGGGGGCAAAAATATATCGGTCTTGTATTGCCCCGCCAGTATAAAACAGCCCCCCATGTTTAGCAGTATATTATGATTGGCGACTAATTATCATATAAGCACGTGATGTATGCACATGGTGTGATGAAATATAAATAATGACATAATCAATCGGTTTTCGACCAAATATAATATATTATTAAATGTTGTTTTTGTATTTCGAGCAGTTCTTTTTATTTATTAATTGTATTTGGCCTCCAAAAAGGAGAGACTACAAAAATCATAGATATACAGGAAGATTAAAGGGGAATCACCATCACCCCAGTGGGCACATGACGTTTAAAGGGGAATCACCATCACCCCAGTGGGCGCATGACGTCTAAAGGGGAATCACCATCACCCCAGTGGGCACATGACGTCTAAAGGGGAATCACCATCACCCCAGTGGGCACATGACGTCTAAAGGGGAATCACCATCACCCCAGTGGGCACATGACGTCTAAAGGGGAATCACCATCACCCCATTGGGCACATGACGTCTAAAGGGGAATCACCATCACCCCAGTGGGCACATGACGTCTAAAGGGGAATCACCATCACCCCAGTGGGCACATGATGTCTAAAGGGGAATCACCATCACCCCAGTGGGCACATGACGTCTAAAGGGGAATCACCATCACCCCAGTGGGTACATGACGTCTTTAAGACGTCTTTTAGTAGTCGATTCTTGGTGATGAAAATTACTTCTCAAAATGAAATCAAAATGACGCATATTAGACGTCTTTCCGTTGATGTCTAAATCATCTGGGAAAATTGACATCTATTAGACGTCATTCCGTTGGCGTCTAAAATATATGTACACATATATATTATGTTGAATAAATGATTATATAACTGCCGTGAATTAATCAAAAGTACAATTAACACATTGGGATTTATAGGGGGCAATCTTACACCGGGGAGGCAGCATTATACCGGTATAAGATTGCCCTCCCGGCAGTTTTATACCGGTATAATAATGCCGGGGGGAGCAAAGTTATACTGGGGGCAATAATTAGTATACCTTTACACCGGTGTGATTGTCTGATTATTGCGAATTGTGTCTGGCGTAAGTTAACAGACCTGTGTAGGTAAGAGTAACTGTCACCGGGTTTATTTATAGCCCATCGATGTTGTACTGCGCGCGCAAGTGGCCACGTGTGTTATATGCAAACATTACACTGTTTAATATAGATAACGACGTCGTATTAACAGGTGCAATAAAATTGACTTCTCAGATAATTGACGCGTGGTACAATATTGATTAGATAATGTAATGCAGTTTCTAGATTGTAACTTGTTTGTCCTAACTGTGTAATTTCTATGATTTTTGTAAAAGTAAATTAAAATATATATGCGATGTGCGATGTTATACATTGGCTACCGTTTGGCTTATAATATGCCTTCGTTAACAAAATCGATAACATGTCTTCTAAAACCAACAGCATACGCAACAAACAAGTAAAAGAGCTGCACTGCATTATACGTACTTGACAGAATGTTTACATAAGGTTGTCAACGTGAGTCATTTAAACTCTCTGACTGCAAGCAAATCATGCGGTAGTAGTTTAACTGATGTCTATATCCAAATATGGCTATGTAGTTTAGACAGCCCTGTAGCAATATTTATGTAAACAAATATCAGTGCATAGTTATACCAATACGTAATGAATCTTGATAGCAATCGGAGTAACGAGTAGATACATTTCTGTACAGCGGGCGCTCCGGGCAACCTACCTGGCAAGTTATCTGCACATCATATAACAATGTGGGCATATTTTGAGAAGACCCTAACCCACTTGTTTGTATACATACCAGGCATTCTTTCCCACGAAATTCACGAACGCGTTGCTCCAAACAGAGATATGTGTTGATATATACACACACGCACGCACGCACGCACACACACACACACACACACACACACACACACACACACACACACACACACACACACACACACACACACACACACATATATATAATACCATTATGTAATACCAAATGTAATGCAATCATTCTGGTTTGCGTGACTCCAAAGCAGTACATGAAATGCGTGGCACTTTAATAATGCAAAGTTAACTATTAAAGAAAATCATTGTGTGTGAATATAGTCTACATTGGAGTTAATCGTTATAACTTAATCGTTTACGAAGACAAGACTAAGACATAAGCCAAGGACTCTGGGGACATGGCGTTTATCACGACGGCAGCTGTCAAGTGTCAGCGTGACATAAGCGACCCCTATGACATCTTCTCTGATTGGTCCCCCCACACTGTGTAATTACGATGAACGCTACATTACAGATTGGGCACAATGCGCCCCTATAGCCTCATTGTCTCCAGTCGGTATCGTTATTCGATTCACCCAATATGTGAATTGTCATGTTCTGTACCTTAATTGCAAGTAAGTCCTCGAATTGTTGAATACGGTCGAATGGAGGAACTTGTTTTTCCATATACGTTCTTACGTGTGTTCGTATGCGTGTGCGGTATGTACGTGCGTTTGCGTGCGCGGTATGTGCTTGCGTATGCGTGTGCGGCTACTCTCTGTATATTTGACAAGTGAATAAATTCAAGTGACATCGTTTAACAAAATCTAACACTTCCCCCGCCATACTATGTTTATAATTAATTACGGCGTAGTTCCGTCCTCTTTCGGCTGTCTTCGTTTTCGCTCTCATTTGATCTCACTGCTAGTTGATTTGCTATTTTGCATTAGTCTAAGCTATATAACACGTTGAGCTTCATCGAATATGACATTATGATGATTAAATATGCTCGTGGGTGTGTTAATCTAACTGTCGCTAGTACGTCTCTCGTAAGATATAGACTGACTTTTTTGTAAAACGCTATGAACGCTATGGATATGGCGCTATATAAAATAAAGATTATTATTATTATTATATATAATACAAGGCAGGAAGTAACATATAAAATACCATACTGCAAGACTAATTGCAGACAATTGTCTTTTGCTTATGTTGGTCCTAAATTCTGGAATACATTTATTACAAATAACTTTTTACAATATTGTACATCTCTTCATATGTTCAAACAAATGACCAAACGTCTAATTCTAGAAAACATATGCTAAATTCTGCTTTAATGTAATTTTGTCATGTTAAGATGTACCCGGTGTTCAGTGTTACCGTACTCGTATAATGCACTATTAAATAATTAGTTAGTTTATTATGGAGATATTTATGTTTATTATTATGTTGTTTTTTGACACAAATTATAGTTTACATTTCAAATATGACATGAATAAGGAACACATGCAATGTTTGCTTTGTTCCAATTGTTACGTAATGTATACATGTATCATATTACGGCTACATCTGTGCTATACTGAACACTATGTATCAATAACGATTATATTGTCCACGACTACAATATAAATTAAATAATCAAGAAAGACTACACCTCTAGACAGTCACCACCGGTTCGTGTAACTCGATATCTCGATATGCGTTACGAACTTGCTGGATGCGTCACGA
>OZ023211.1:217097-219597 GCA_963995525.1 Escarpia spicata
CCAATGCCAACGGTCAAAAGCTATCTATCTATCTATATCTATATATATACATGCTATGGTCATTAAGTTTCACGTTATTGAGGGGCGCTGGTTTTCTGAACATAAATTTAGTACAAGCAGCATTAATATGTATACTCATACGGCTAAATATACGTGATTATAGCTGAATAATTCGAAATTACCAACCTGTCTGGAAGAACCTTTGCGAACGCTGCATCTCATCTGTTGCATGATCATTATGACTGACCCCGCGGCAGGGGCAACGCCAACGGCCCACGGCTGCCACTGTAGCCAACTCCTTCTGTTTACTTTGTTTCGTTCCTTAGTCGTTCCCAAACAGAAATACACTTTTATGCGTGGGTACTGTCTTTGTCTGAGTAATTTAGCTCGTGTCGGTGGCATATATATTCGCGGACGTCCACTCATTGCCTAAACTCGGAATTCCATAACATCAACAGCGCCACAGGTTGGGGTCAAAGGTCAATATCGCCCATAAGTCGCGATCACGAGAAGACAAGAACGCGATTCCACGCAAAGTTCAATGTCCATACTCAGGAAAAATCGAAGTAAAAACCGGATCCGGTTTTTACTAAAAACGAAAGAATTCGCCGTTTTACTATTAATAAAAAAAAAAACTAACACGTATGCACAAACGAACTAGGATATCATTAGGGAGTACTTGATGCCTTTTTTGTGAAAGTACTAAGAAACGCGAGGAGCAAAACAATCGAATTGGCTGAGTACCTTTAATCATGCTGATTAATGCGATATTGTTTTCAGGCACATTATATTGGCCACCGGGTTGTCTGCCACATTATTATCACCAATATAGTGTATGTCAGGGAAGTGCCTAACATCCTCCAGATAGAGTCAAGATCGTATGTTTTCCCCGACTCCGTCCACAAGTTTGCTTCCGGTTTGCAAGAGGTGTCCCTTTTCTATGCCAATAAACCAACAGCATTGGTTTAGTGATAACTCCGAGTTCAGCAAGCAAATTTGGTTCAAGGTTCTTATTTATTATTTATTAATGTTACGCTTATTATATTTTATTTAATCGCTGTCTATGTTTTCCGTTATCACAAGTTAGCTGTTTGAAGGCATGGGTCGTCATGCATGTCCTGCGACAGAAACGTGAGTCGCATCCCCAAAATGTTAAGAACAGCTCTTATATTACGAACAGCTCTTATATTACGAACAGCTCTTATATTACGAACAGCTAAACATTAGTAGACTATAATGGTTAATCATTGCAATATGTTTTGGAAAACGTGACAATTTATAACTTCACACTTATCATTATATATTGGCATATATGTCACAAAACCACGTTGACTATGAGCATAGATCTGATATGTCAGTATTTCTGGGGTATTGGTTGTTGTGTGGTATGCTATGTCGAATACATATTATTGCCCATGTATGATATGTTCTGCGTATTTGTATTTCATTCTGTCCGCGTGTGTTGTAATAATGGATATTATTATTTTGATGTAAAGCAAAACGTTGTAGATGCCCAGGTAATTTGTTGGATATGAAATTAAAATAAAAGTTTACTTTTATATTAGTAAGATATCTAATAATTTGCCTTCCTGAGGAGTTTTAACATTTAAATCTCCATGCCGTTATTCCATAGTTGGAATGTAATAATATTGAGGAGATGCATCAAGTAATGTTCCCAAGCGTGTTCGTTGCGAAGCATTTAATAACATCAGCCATAATAAAGATCGTTTAACTTTCTTGTCTGATTCGTTCTGTCGACGTTGTTGTTTTGCATCTTCTGTATCTAGATGTTTCTAGTCACCGCTGTGTAACCCACGACGTCGACGTAGAGCCGCTGTGTAACCCACGACGTCGAATAGAGCCGCTGTGTAACCCATGACGTCGACGTAAAGCCGCTGTGTAAACCACGACGTCGACGTAGAGCCGCTGTGTAACCCACGACGTCGACGTACAGCCGCTGTGTAACCCACGACGTCGAATAGAGCCGCTGTGTAACCCACGACGTCGACGTAAAGCCGCTGTGTAACCCACGACGTCGACGTACAGCCGCTGTGTAACCCACGACGTCGACGTACAGCCGCTGTGTAACCGACGACGTCGACGTACAGCCGCTGTGTAACCGACGACGTCGACGTAGAGCCGCTGTGTAACCCACGACGTCGACGTAGAGCCGCTGTGTAACACACGACGTCGACGTAGAGCCGCGGTGTAACCCACGACGTCGACATAGAGCTGCTGTGTAACCCACGACGTCGAGGTAGAGCCGCTGTGTAACCCACGACGTCGACGTAGAGCCGCTGTGTAACCCACGACGTCGACGTAGAGCCGCTGTGTAACACACGACGTCGACGTAGAGCCGCTGTGTAACCCACGACGTCGACGTAGAGCCGCAGTGTAACCCACGATGTCGACGTAGAGCCGCTGTGTAACCCACGATGTCGATGTAGAGCCGCTGTGTAACTCACGACGTCGACGTAGAGCCGCCTGTATAACATCAACA
>OZ023211.1:224597-287785 GCA_963995525.1 Escarpia spicata
AAAATCAGTTATGAAAGACAAAGATCAGCCATTGTCCAAGTGTTTCAAGTTCCTGTCATCGGGAAGGCGACTGCGTGCTTACAAGGCAAGGTTGAGCCATAGCAGCCATTAACAGCCATTAACTCTTGAGATAATCGGACTGAGACAATATTAAATAAATTATGATTTGTGTATGTGATGTTTTGTATCGAATTGCCCGTGAATTGTACATCAAATTCCTCGTAAAGGCATAATAAATCTTAGCTTATCTTTATCTTTATATTATATATAATTTTACTTACTTATGTCATTCACTTAACCTGATGATATGGCGAGTTGTTTCCACTGTTGTCCGTCTGCCATTATGACAGCCAGACAAGTCCCACCTCTGAATATTTAATATCTAATCTAGTATGTTCCTTCAATTAGGGTTCATATCCTCTATAGTTCTTTTATAATTCTTATGTGAGACCAAATACACCGCATGTAGGCTTATATACTTCTATAATTATTTTCTATCTACAATCTTAAACATTATAATTAATATTATATATATATATATATATATATAATATTTTATATATGTATTGTCTTCTTTTTAATCTCCCTTGTTTTCTTTGTGTCTGTGGTCGTTGAACGATGCCCGTTTTATGCATGTTTCGCAATTAAAATAATGTTGTCTGTCCGAATCAGCCAGGTGTGTAATTGTTAGCAGGGAGTTCGCAGAATCAGTTGTATCCAGTATGGGATTCACACGAGCGCACCGAACATGAAAAGGCTATGCGGTAAACCCAGCCAAAAGAGTATGTTTAGAATCTGAATTTTGGTTTACAATTTTAGCATTTCGCGGTTAAAATGTTCAAATTACGACCACTGCTGAGGCACAATTCAACGCAATTTGGCAGGCACTACAGATTCAACATATGTATTGTAGTCTTAAGAATATTATATTAATTACAATTAATCAACGAGAATCCGACAAGGTCGGTTTACGAACCCCTTTGATGCAACAAGGTCTGCGTCCAACATTGCATTCTATTGGTTCGTCATCATCGCAAATCTGCTCTCGGCCCTCTACAAGAAGTTGCAGGTTGTCTGCATGTTAATGTTTGCTCAAAGTTTCTTTTGGAATTTCTCAATTCAGTTGTACCTTTATTATGTGGTGAAGTATTCACCATTTCATGTACGTCTATATGCATGCCACATAACTGGACACATGTCGTAAAGGCGACATGCAGCGTTCGCGTTAGGGCTTCGCCATTCGCCATGCACTAATTTTTGTATGGTTTGGCGAAAAGAAAAATGCAAGTCATCGCCAAAATTGCGAAAACATGAACTACTGATGCAAAATGATGGTTTTATATCTTTATTTGATTAAATGTCACTGATTTCAAATTGTTCTTCAATTTCTTGCATTCGCCTGATCGTTCAGTTGTGAAGGACGCTTTTATGACAATTTATGTTAACTGAACTGTTATTGGTCAATAGCCGAGGGGTTCTAGCCAATGAGAATCCTTATCACAAATTTGGCCGCGCACAACCAAACTTCCTAAGGCTAGCATAGCGTCTGCACAAGACACAACGATTGTAAGTTTGTATTTAATTTAAAGAAAACCTTTAAATGACAGGCAAATTATTGTTAAAAGATAACATGGATATCCCTTAAACCATTTAACACGAATCTGTCATGTGACATGTCACAGTCAAGCTGGCCGGAGTCGAAATACATGTACGGTCGGAAGAAAATCAGAAACACGCTGTACTTTAAAGTTTAAAGTTTAAGTTTTGCAGTTTAGACCCGCACCTCCAAAAAGCCATGAAAACGGTCACCAAACTTCACATCATATATCTACTATACATATTCTACACATGTACACTCATCACGTAATTAAACAAATAAATTGACTGTCTTATCGATCAAAATATACAAGAAATTCACTCGCTTTACGTGTACACGTTAGTTCCACCGGAAAATCCGGTAGGTGGCGCAACTTTATCAGTAATTTCAGCCGTGGGATAGATCACAATTCATATTTTAAAAAATTGGCTAAAGAATATTTTATTTGGCTAAAACAAAATGACTCCTTTTAGCCAAATTTGCCCAAGAGAATGTAGGTCTAGCGCTAACCCAGACATGGCCATATGGTAGTTGGACTTGTCATTGTGTTCTGCTGTAATCGCATTAGTGTCGTTCGAGTGGCTTTTACCGGCTTAGCGTCTATAGAGGTAGTCGTCAACGCGATTCACCGGTAACAGGTGTCGTGTAGAAGGCTGTTACGTCGACACTTGGGATACTTGACTTGGAACAGGCGATCACCGAGGCGGTGACATCAAAGAGCCAATGGCGTCATCTCGTCGTCTTTTGGGGGATTGTTGCAGTCGCAAGAAACTCTGACTTATATATTGGTGACAGACCACTACTGGTGATAGACCACTATTGATTTCAGATCATTACTGGTGACATGTCACCACTAATGACATACTAATATTGATGACAGAGAACTGCTGGTGACACTCCAATACTAGAGTAATGACACTTTACTCTTGGTGACAAACCATTACTGGTGTCAGACCCTATTGGTGACAGACCACGGCTGGTGTCAGACCCTATTGGTGACAGACTACGGCTGGTGTCAGACCCTATTGGTGACAGACCACTACTGGCGTCAGACCCTATTGGTGATAGATCACTACTGGTGTCAGACCCTATTGGTGACAGACCATTACTGGTGTCAGACCCTATTGGTGACAGACCACTACTGGTGTTCAGACCCTATTGGTAATAATTTACGGTATATCCCCGTAAAATGGAATTACGGTACATTCGCTGTAATACACGTACGACATATATCGGCTAAGAGTAAAACCACGATTGCGGCGCTTCAGCGCGTGCGTGTAGAATTCTATCATATTGTGAGTGGCGCCACTGCTGCGGAGTGTGGGAGAAACAGTTAATCGACTGTTTATTGACCTGTTCGGTGATCAGTTAATTTCGGCTCTACGCAAAGAATCCTGGCTAACACTGCGTTCGTCTGCATAGCCGCGTGATAGCGCGAAATTCAATTTACGTAAACCGTGACAAGAATGACTGCGATAGCTGCGGTCAAAGGTGGCTTCATATAGCACAGGCCACATATAAACACCTTACATCAACTGGCTGCACCAAAATGAAAAAACAAGCTATTTTTGCTATACATTATTCTGTTTACATTTACGTTTGGAACGCAAGCTTCCGCGTCATTTCATGTTCGCACATGCGCTGTCTCAAAAATTGGCGATCTCCGAACAGGTGAATAGAGAACAAATACAAGTTGACACCAAGAGCAATGCTGCTGCTGCTGCTTCTTCTTCTTCCAATATTGTACGTTAACCTCATCATGTTGAGGGTTTTGGTTCTGCAAATAGCTTAGAATATCGGTATTCACAAATGTAAAAGTCACAACAGCCACGGCATGAGTATTTTTGTCAGATATTCATATGTCATTGACTCTTAAGTGCAGCTATATATTCCGACAGTTTGCAACCGAAGCTCGTATTAATCACATTGACTGTAGTTGTAAATTATTTGGCTTCTCTAAAATGCACTGGATCGATGAATTTATACTACTGTTAGTGATTTATAACATATCGATCCGTTGCGCAAGCGTGTCTTCAATAAGCAACACTGACTAAAATGTTATTACTACAGCTTGTCCTTATTGTCGATGAACCGTCGGTCAAAATAGCTTAGACTTTCATAATTTATCACATGAGTAGTATGTAATAAATATATGTTTGGTATACGTGTGGTCTATTGTAAACTCAATCGAACAAAGTTTCACTCCAGTGCAGCTTTTCTGACAACTGACCCGCAAGCACAGACATAAACAGAACACGCTAAAGGGAGTCTGTTCCTCTGCTGCTACTGTATCAGGAATTAGCCAGCGTGGTAATTTGTAAGTGGAATTCTGCTGCGTTGAACGTGAGGAAAGCGGACATCAAAAGGAATTGTGGTCAACTAGAACCGCTTTGACGAATTGCAAATAAAATCTGTTTGACACTGGATGCATTGTTTACCATTTGAACATGATGGGCAGACTTAACTTTCAAATCACGAACATTGTTAGGGGCTTAAATAACTAAGAAAAATGTTGCAGGCAGTGTACCTTCAACATATATATATTATAGTCTTATGAAACATAATATTAATTAATAAATGAAAAAACTAGGAACAAACTCCATCCTTTTCATATAGAACGGTTACGTACACCCCTTCCACCCCCACCCCGTCGATGTTTATTTTTAGCCACAAAAATCAGTATGTATATTCATAAAAATTAAGTATTTTAATTTGCTAAAAAATAAGATTTCTAAATCTCATGTTATTGCACTTTTCAAGTGTTGTGTTAAACATATTTCAGACAGATGAGAAACATTAAGGAATCCCCTTCCATGAGTAACTCCCTGGTGCTTCCCTTTTTCGCCACTAAATGGGCATACTTTTTTTATTTTATTTTAAGCATCAATTAGCTGAAAAAAATAGAGTCTAAGTCACGATTCCGTAAACATGTTTGGCCCACAGCAGGCCAAAGCTTTTAATTAGGTAAAACATAAAATATCCTTTCGCATGTGCTTGTAACAATGTGTTGTGTTACACTGAACCACATGTAAACGCCAAGTATATTGTACTATTTAAACGCCATGTAAAACAACGTCTAAACAAAATGGTGACGCTGCCTGTTCTACTACAATGTATCTAGATCTACGTGCTACATTGCCTGGAGAGAACAGAGAGATCGCAAGTCGCAAAAGTTGTAAGCTATCCAAATACAAAAAGCTATACAAAAAAGCCAATGGTATACCATATAATACCATTGCATACCGTTGAATACTATTCGGTACCCTTGGACCATTCAATGGTAAATCAGTAGGACTCAGTGGTACCTGCAATGGTATTTTAAAAACCATTCAGTACCATTGGACCATTTAATGATAAATCAGTGTATCAACGGTACTCTCAATGGTATTTGAACATATCATTCAACACCATTCAGTGATAAATCAATGTCTCAACGGTACTCTCAATGGTATTTGAAAATATCATTCAACACCATTCAGTGATAAATCAGTGTCTCAATGGTACTCTCAATGGTATTTGAACCTGAATTATCATTCAGTACCATCCAATAATAAATCAGTATCGCAATGGTACTCTCAATGGTATTTGAACATATCATTCAACACCATCCAATGATAAACCATTAAGTCTCAGTGGTGCTCTTAATTGCATCTGAAAATATAATTCCATACCATTAGGACTCTCAATGGTATTTGGAAATACCACTCAGTATCACTGGACCATTCAATGATAAATCAGTAGTTGTCAGTGGTATATATATATATATATATTTACACAAGAAATATACCATACTTGATGTTTCACAATAAATATTGGCAGCTAATTAACAAGCCTCCAGATGTTGTTGAGAGTTCAAATCAGACACACAAATGTGCCAAGTAATTCTTCGCAAAATGCCGTAGATCTACCGCTTTTCATGATGTGATGGCGGTAGATGAGGATCTTGTGCATATATGAGCCTCAGTCGCGATGAGAGGTGCATGCAGACTAGGGACCCACTCCAGCCTTGGCCAGATAATGTTTCAAAGTTAGGATATATTTACTTATTGCATGGCATTTTCAACGTGAAATGTTGGTTAGGCTGTATAATTGGACTGAAAATTAGTAATTCCTTTGTAACCGTGAACAATCGATCTGACGGCAGATTTTGGTACTACAGCGGTAGGCTTGAGATTGTTCCAAAAATGAAGAAACAGGACATGTTCTACCGCCAAATGTGTAGACTTGACACCTCTGACCCGCGTGAGCCACCCGACTGTCCACAGCCTCGGATAATCCAACTGGGATTTTAACCTCAGATTTATTTCATTTCCAGATCACAACCCTTCCCCAAATGACTAAGCTGGGTGGCTACAGCCTACCCCATTAATTAACCATTAGTCACCTTATCCAAGGAGCACAGTGAGACATATGCAAGTCAAACATTTCCTCTGCCAGATATTTATTACATGTCGTAGATGTCAAACAATGGTGGGCTATGTGTTCTGCAGTGGGTACAACTCTTCCTGCTTTACAGTGGGAAGGTGGCCAGCAGGGTGATGCAGTTGGCCAGCCTAGCTTATCACTCTAGTCTATAGGAGAACCATCAGTGATATAACTCGATCCCCTCGAGTCACAACCTGAGCGCGTCTAGCGTTATCGGCAGGCTTGAGAAGTAGTAATTAACTATTTTGCCGCCAAATGTAGCGGAAGATATTACTAAGTCTCGCGTTGAACTGGGATTAATCAGCTTTGAATTCAGATTATTTCGGAAAGGCTGCGTTTCGGAATAAAATCGCGACTCTTGTGTCTGGTGTTATGTTGGTGGCTGCAGTTCAGCAAATCTACTGTAATTTAGACCCCGTGAAGGATTAGGTAAGCAATGCAAACGTTACATCTTGAAGCGCTACCTGAAGGTGTCTTTCAAAAAGAAAATCATTCTCAAGCTCCGCCCTCCAGCAAGCTGATGTCAACAGCGGCCAGTGCAAAACAGCAGCACTCATCCTGGCAATGATGGCCGAGTTTGATGAAAAGAGCGACCAACTCTTTATAGAAGATAAGGTATGTAAATGTGTATGAGTATTTATAAAATTTATATTTTAGTTGATGTACGTACAAAATTAATATGTGGGTTGTCCCGGTTCGACTGGGCCATGATGGTGTAATTCAAATCATCAATATAAATCAGGACAACTTGTACTACACACCTTGATGATAAAACGATAAAACGTGACCGCGCTACCATGACAACATTTCTGATTAGCTTTGTACTGAACACAATTAATTATTATTAATTGACCTGCGGCAATTCCGGAATTGGAAAGGCTGATTCCCAAATTGGAATTGTTTATGTGAGAGCAATGGTATCAGAATCACTTAATCATAGGTCTGCTGACACTAAAAATAAATATAATTGACATAAATATAATAATTTAATTTACGTATGTGTTGGTTATAGGACACGTCTTCGGCATCAGAAGTGAAGCAGCTGCCAACCTTGCCTGAGATACCTTGCCTCGTTTTGTGTGGTAAGGAGTAGTTGGTGTATACTGATATTTTCAAGATTTTATAATGCTAATAATAATACTAATAACTTTATTTAGACACCCATTTCCAAAGTACAACTCTGTTCAATGGTGTTGACAATGTTTCTAAAAAGCTAATACTTATGCAATGATTAATAGAGGTACTAAAATGTCTCAATACACATTACTTACAACAATTACTGTATGGTATTGTGGATAATTAATAAACATTAAGCACAGCGACCGACACCAGAGCACCACCGCAGGACCCAAACTTTCTCACTAGCTACGGGTGAAGCGGCCCACAGAGTATAAGACAGTGATCCTTGTCCTCAACGTCCTTCACAACCAGAACCCCGTACCCCGCGTCACTGACCACTCGCCACGTGCCACGATCCACAGGTCAAGCCTCCCCCCAATACAACCCGATGCGATACGACCAGCGATCTCTCTCTCTCGAGCCGGACCACCCCTGTGGAACGCGCCGCCGGAGGAACTGCGGCTGATCACCTCACTGGACGCCTTCACAGCACGCCTCAAAACACACCATTCCAAACCCGCTTTCAATATGTAAATGTATAACATGTTTCTTTAAGGCCTTCTTTCTATGTTATTGCATAATTTACTAGTGCATAAAAAAAAAAATATTATTAAATAATTATTGAGATAATATACTAGTTTAATAATAGACAACTAAAATATTATACTAATAAATATTATGATATGATGAAGTAACATAAAACTGATATGATGGTGTCACATAAAACTAGACATTGAAAGCAAGTTTAAAATAATGTGTCTTAAGACTCGCCCTAAAAGTGTTCACACACTCGATCAAACGCAGATCCTCCGGTAGCGCGTTCCGGAGCGTCGAATAACACTTAGATTTTTGAGCTCATTGGGATGGCATGCATATTCTGCATACTTATAATATAATCATTGAGGTTCTTAATAAAAAAGCTTAAGTGATTTTTTTGTTTTTGACGCAGAATGTCTAACCTTTTGGAAAACTTGTTCGACAGTTTTGGGCACTGCCTTGTCAGAAATAGCTTTCTGATAGTCCAGAAAACAGCTGTGGTCTTCTAGCATGGTGGTGACTTGTAAAACATGTCTAATTCACAATATTACATGTTTGTAGCGGAGCATCTATACATCAGTTTGATGCTGTACTTTACTAACTTGAGCTTGATTTGTTACAGGAGAGTCTCTGTTGACTGTGAAACGCACGATGCTGGTCATGGACAAGCTTGTTGTGGCCGGCCACACAGAGGACACGGTTGTTGGCATCAGCATGCTGTTTGTGGCAAATTTTGTCTTCAACAACAAACGTTAAAACTTTCCTTCTGAATTTTTCCTACAGGGTTTGGTAATCTTCCACAAAAGTTGTGCATTTCAAATGCATGCCTGATAGGTCTGCATAAAGTTGAACTCTGGCAGCATTATCATTGTTATGCTGATGTCATTTTATATTGTAGGACAAATGCCCCCCCCCCCAACATTTGCTATATTTTCTTGTTAATTAATGATATGGGTTTCTTGATGAGCATGTTTATGTTTGTGTTAGCTATCTCATCAATATGCATGTATTTTGTTTTCTGTTGGTGCCATTAATACATACCTTTACCAACAATTGCTCTGTGTCTTCCTGTAGTAGATGAGCTCAGGGTATTGCCATTAAGCAGTTTATATATCAATGCTTTACTTTGATATTAATGTGATGTGCATACATCTGTACATATATCTATATCTATATCTATATATATATATATATATATATATATATATATATATATATATATATATATAGTGTAGTGCTGTCACAATGTTTTCTTCATAAAGGCCAAGGTCAAAGTTGTTCTGTCTACCATTACATTAGTAGTACGCCCAATTTAGTTGGCGCCCGTGTAGTCAGTCATTTTACCGTCATGGTACTTAATAACCTCTGTATATACGCTAATATAATACCTTAAAAGTACCATACGCCGTAAATATTCTACTATAAAAATTAGGACATCATAAAAATTCAACGGGATATTCAAAACTACAATTCCATATAAAATATGTTACACCAAAACAATTCTACCGTATAATCAACAGTACAATTCCGCATAAAATACGGTACACCGTAAACATTCTACCGTATATTCTACAGCACAATACCGTAAACATATGGTACGCCGTAAAGATGTTACCGTATATTCTACAGTATTATTCCGTAAAAAATACGGTACACCATCAACATGCTACCGTATTTTCTACAGTATTATTCCGTAAAAAATACGGTACACCATAAATCATATACCGTTAAATTTACGGTACTCCGTTGGCACCCGTGCTGCCAGTCATTTTACCGTAATTTTTACGGTACATTTCTAAGAATGTAGGCATAAAAATATCTGCATCGAGAGTGTGTTTATAGGCATAACAATTTAATCGAAAGCATGTCGATTGCTTCAACAAAATCTTAATCGAGAGCACAGTGATATAAGCATAGCAGTATCTGAATCGAAAGCATGTCGAATGGTATAAAAGTATCTTTATCGTGTCTGAATTATGGTGCCGAGAGTCCATCGAGTCTGTTGAATAGAAAAACCAATATTGGCATGTCGACAGACACTAGTGACGATAATAACATCCTCATTCTTCTGGTGACTCGTAGCTAGTAATTAGGGTAAAATCTATTAATTACCCAGTCCCGCATATCCAACCCAATTGTCTCTTTATTTGAGGCCTACAATTCACAAGATTCTCGTCCGTACAATGCTGCGATACAGCGTTGGTTATTTCAGAAATGAACTGGTTACGACTCATTAATTCGTATTGTGGATACAAATGATACCACCAGGTGTACAGCATTACCATTTCAAACAGTGTACATAGTTTGTGTTAGTAGCCTCTGTTGTGGATACAACTAATACGACCTGGTGTACAGTATTACCATTTCAAACAGTGTACATAGTTTGTGTTAGTCGCCTCTGTTTACAAACCCTTCTCTGTTTCAGGGTTCAGCGGCAAGTTTCACATACTTGGTGCATAGTTTTGTGTTAAAACTAGTCTGGAAGTGTTTAATTCGTCGTTAGCAGACAGCGACACGTACGCACTTGTTATCTTCTATGTATATCAACAACAATAACGACAATCATTAAGATATTGGTAAGGAGATCAGGTTATAACTCCACGGGTCGCCAATGTAAGTAAACCGTGAGAACTTCAGCTCGTACAAGCCACATTAGGATAACCACCAGTTAACGACGTTAGTTAGTTGTCTCAATCACGCGTCATTACCTAGCAATTGTCTGCACGTGCCTTTAATCTGCGATGGCTTAAGCACTAGACGCCACGCCCACTTTACGACGGATTAACACAGTGCATTCACGCGTGAACATCGATCAATGAGAACTGTAAACATCAGTGTGGCCAATTCCAATTTAATTAGGGCCGTTATTGTGAGCGGCAAAGTATGTGTAAAATGGTATTTCACTTTCTGCCCGATCTGACAGCCGTATTGTACACGTCTAGTTGTCACGTATGTCTCTGTTAAGGTCAATCCGTTTGTCGTTATCAACGATAAATCACGATTGGCGTTGCCTTTTACCAACTGACTGGTTTCTAATTCACTGCGATCTATAGAAAGTTGATTGATGGTCGGGATTAGTGTCCAAATCAGACAGACAAATAACGAATGCATGCAGTCTTAGTAAGCCGCTCTCGGCGCTACAACAGAATCATGGCACAAATAGAATTCCGAGTGAGTGACCTCGCAAGCACGTATCTATGCATACGAGTATGCATTAAAACAGCCACGAGACACGCACATGCACGCCTGCATGTTGTCAGTTCCTAGACAATCGAATATCGTCCACTTCAAAAAAATGCTGGCGACATCTCCGTGTAATGAATAACACATTAACTTCACGTGTATTTCCAAACCAACTATATCGCCCCTCTCGCTAGAAGAACTAGACGAATCGCTTGCGTGTTCCCCGTCTAACAATAAGTTTTGACGTATAATGAATTAATCGCGTTCGGCCGCCTCAAGAATAAAAGACGCAGCTGCCTTTCCCTGTATATGCAAGATATCCACGTATGGGACGAAATTTGTGCCTTTCCTGTGGGAAGGTATCTGGGGAAGATATCATTGTTATTGTTACACCGGGAACCCGTATGTTATTTGTTTTCCCTGATCACTACATTACTAAAAATCACCGGGGTCCGAACATAGTATATATATATATATATATATGTATATATATATATAAATATATCTATATATATATTAGTTTACTATATGGACGTGTTATGGTGTACATGTTGGTACAATGTTGGTAACACGATGTATGTATAAATATACTTAAACTATAGTTACGTGGACCCTGAATAAAGAAGACATGAGAAGAATGCAAGCGTTTGAGATGATATGTTACAGGAAAATCCTAAGAGTGCTATCGATAACAAAAACAAACAACGCAGAGATCCTTTAAAAATTTGACATAAAGAACTGCCAACTAGTGAATAGAATAAAAGGACTAAAATTAAGTTATTTTTGCTATATAAAAAGACACGATTCCTAAGAGAAAACAATCCTAGAAGGCAAAATGGAGGGAAAGAGGGAAAGAGGGGAAGAGGAAGACCAAGAAGAAGATGGGAGCAGGACATCAGCGACTGGTTGGAAGACGACATCGTGAGAGCAGGGAGGCGAACGGCAGACAGAGCAGCGTATTGTGGGATCACCCAGGCAGCTACGTCTCGCAGAGATAAGCAGAACTGAAGAAGACAGTTACGTTTGTTATATGGTGTACTTAGTATACCGAGGTTTTGTTGTTCAAATGGTGTACAAGTCTGCAATCTGTATAGCATATAGCGACTTTGTCTATATCTGGTGCACATCTTGATATAATATGTTTATGTTGGTCATATGCTGCACACATTGGTGTGTACTGTACGTGTTGGTGTAATAGTGTTATATGTAGTGTTATAGTGTTAGTATATAACACTAGATATATATTGTTCGATACCTCAACCAATAACATCGGTCGATTGCAGCGACTCCACAATGCCGCCGCTCGCCTTATCTCTTGACAGGCTCGTTGTGAAAGTGCGACCCCTATTCTTCGTCAACTGCGCTACCTGTTCAACAGCGCATTGCATTCAAGATCGCTGTTCTTACGTACAAGGCGCTGCACGCCGCCTGTCTACATGCAGAAACTCGTGCATGTCTACATGCCAGCCAGACGTCTTCGGTCTACGCACTAGTCAAAGAAAAGGTTAGAACACATAGTTCACAAGGATTTGCCAAGTATGTTAAACTTCTTTTACAAAATTATCAGGTAATATGCACAAGACAAAATTGCTATATATGTATACAAAATTATGAACCGACAACCACATGCCAACTTTATAAAGTACAAAACAGGGCCTAAACGACAAAAACAATAATCAAGTAAGCTTGCTCATATTCATATCATGTTTTTTTATTCTATTTCTTTCTTTCTTTTTGACTCAGGTGATCTATTAATTTGATTCAGGTGATGTATTAAGCCAGTTAATTTTTTATCATAAAAGGTGGCTCCTAGATAATGACTATTATAGTCTTAGAGGAGTCTCCTGACCCTACTTTTTGTTATTTACCATGCATTATACCATGTTTACCATAAGGTTATATATTTGTATGTCTGGGTCAAATAAAAACAAATTCTTCTTCTTCTTCTTCTACTTCCGAGAACTAGCAGCAGAGCCGGTGACTATACATTTGCTCACGCCGCGGCAGCAGTGAGGAACGCTCTGCCGTCAAGTGTTACCAACAAAACATCACTGGAATCATTTAAATTCGTGTTGAAGACTCACCTGTTCACTGCAGCGTATATGTAACTCGGACCCTTACCAACACTGTTTTACCATAGCAGATTGATGTTTAACGTTTATTTATTATTTATTTATCTATTTATTTACTTTTCATATACATTTTAGCCTAATTTACTGATGTTTACATTAATTTTAGTTCATTTATTAAAATAATAATAATATGATCTTAACTATTTTATTTTATGATATTTTATATCACATTCCTTTTCTACTTCTACTATATTTATTGTCTTAGTTACTATTATTATTAGTTCATTTTATCTATGATATAACAACTACTGTTTTTATTCAAATGCATTATTTTTAACATACAAAGAAGACATGAGAAGAATACAAGCGTTTGAAATGAAATGTTACAGAAAAGTCTTAAGAATGCCATGGATAACAAAAACAGCCAACGCTGAGATCCTTAAAAATTTGATTTAAGGATCTGCCTGAGAGCAATCTGGTTGATTCGGGCGCTATAATTTTGTATTATTATTATTAACTAGCGAATAGAATAAAAGGACTAAAATTCAGTTATTTTGGCCACATCAAAAGACATGATTCCTTAGGGAAAACAACCCTAGAAGGCAAAGTGGAGGGAAAGAGGGGAAGGGGAAAACCAAGGAGAAGATGGAAGCAGGATATCAGCGACTGGTTGGAAGACGACATCGTGAGAGCAGAGAGACGAACAATAGACAGAGCAGTGGTTGTAATGAAGAACTGTGGTTGTAACGAAGGGCAGGGTGTTGTTCTTGTACTGTCGTTGTAATGAAGGGTGTTGTTCTTGGACTGTCGTTGTAATTAGGGGTGTTGTTCTTGGACTGTCGTTGTAATGAGGGGTGTTGTTCTTGGACTGTCGTTGTAATGAAGGGTGTTGTTCTTGGACTGTCGTTGTAATGAGGGGTGTTGTTCTTGGACTGTCGTTGTAGTGAAGGATGTTGTTCATGGACTGTGGTTGTAATGAAGGGTATTGTTCTTGGACTGTCGTTGTAATGAAGGGTGTTGTTCTTGGACTGTCGTTGTAATGAAGGGTGTTGTTCATGGACTGTCGTTGTAGTGAAGGATGTTGTTCATGGACTGTGGTTGTAATGAAGGGTGTTGATCATGGACTGTGATTGTAATGAAGGGTGTTGTTCTTAGACTGTGGTTATAGTGAAGGGTGTTGTTCATGGATTGTCGTTGTAGTGAAGGGTGTTGTTCATGGACTGTGATTGTAATGAAGGTTGTTGTTCTTGGACTGTGGTTATAGTGAAGGGTGTTGTTCATGGACTGTTGTTGTAGTGAAGGGTGTTGTTCATGGGCTGTGGTTGTAATGAAGGGTGTTGTTCATGAACTGTGATTGTAATGAAGGGTGTTGTTCTTGGACTGTGGTTATAGTGAAGTGTGTTGTTCATGGACTGTCGTTGTAGTGAAGGGTGTTGTTCATGGGCTGTGGTTGTAATGAAGGTTGTTGTTCTTGGACTGTGGTTATAGTAAAGTGTGTTGTTCATGGACTGTCGTTGTAGTGAAGGGTGTTGTTCATGGGATGTGGTTGTAATGAAGGGTGTTGTTCATGAACTGTGATTGTAACGAAGGGTGTTGTTCACGGAATGTGGTTATAATGAACGGTGTTGTTTATGGACTGTGGTTGTAGTGAAGGGTGTTGTTCATGGACTGTGGTTGTAATGAAGGGTGTTGTTCATGGACTGTGATTGTAATGAAGGGTGTTGTTCTTGGACTGTGGTTATAGTGAAAGATGTTGTTCATGGACTGTGATTGTAATTAAGGGTGTTGTTTATGGACTGTGGTTGTAGTGAAGGGTGTTGTTCATGGACTGTGGTTGTAATGAAGGGTGTTGTTCATGGACTGTGATTGTAATGAAGGGTGTTGTTCTTGGACTGTGATTGTAATGAAGGGTGTTGTTCTTGGACTGTGGTTATAGTGAAAGGTGTTGTTCATGGACTGTGGTTGTAATTAAGGGTGTTGTTTATGGACTGTGGTTGTAGTGAAGGGTGTTGTTCATGGACTGTGGTTGTAATGAAGGGTGTTGATCATGGACTGTGATTGCAATGAAGGGTGTTGTTCTTGGACTGTCGTTGTAGTGAAGGGTGTTGTTCATGGACTGTCGTTGTAACGAAGGGTGTTGTTCACGGACTGTCGTTGTAGTGAAGGATGTTGTTCATGGACTGTGGTTGTAATGAAAGCTGTTGTTCTTGGACTGTGGTTGTAATGAAGGGTGTTGTTCATTAACTGTGGTTGTAATGAAGGATGTTATTCATGGACTGTGGTTATAATGAAAGGTGTTGTTCGTGGACTGTGGTTATAATGAAGGGTGTTGTTCATGGACTGTGGTTGTAATGAAGGGTGTTGTTCTTGGATTGTGGTTGTAGTTAAGGGTGTTGTTCTTAGACTGTGGCTGTAGTGAAGGGTGTTGCTCGTGGACTGTGGTTGTAGTTAAGGGTGTTGTTCTTAGACTGTGGCTGTAGTGAAGGGTGTTGCTCGTGGACTGTGGTTGTAGTGAAGGGTGTTGTTCTGTGTTTGAAAGAAGGCGGTTCACACGCGAATCCTTGCTGCCACAGTTTCACTCTGGTCCTTCAATTCGAAACAAATTGATAACAATGGCAACGAACCACCACCTTGTATTATAAAACTCTGACTTGCATCACACATATCTTCATCTCTATAAGTGTAATATGTCTTTTATTACACATCTCTGTTTTTATATTCGGGTGGTAAGTGTATAGATAGTTTCCATATTACGTTGGATAACCACGCTGTTGACACAAGACTAAGCTGCCGCACAAGTGGCACACGAATGGAAAATCCCGTTCGTGGTTTTACGAAAACCGCAAGGGTATTCCCTGACATACATGTGCGTAGCTCGCGGGCAGTAAAAATATACATTGAACCGTGCTTTCGTTGTACTATCGCAGCAAACTGTACAGCTGAAGGCGGACATCTAAAACAGAAAGTGTTTTTAACAAATAAATAACCGATGTGGTTTTACATTATAACAAATGTGGTTTTACAGTATAACCATCTACTGGAGAAAATGTAGTCAAGGTAAATGGCATTTGGGTTTACTACGGTCATTACTTTGACACTAAAATCGTAAATCTTGCCATGAAATGTTTTCACTTTGGCACCTCGTGTAAACACCTTGTTCTTTGTAATGACTTATCGGATGAGGCTGACATTCAAGCCAAAGTATGCTAGATGTTGTGTCAAATTGCAATTTATTTTTTATAAATGTTAAGCTATTGACAGCCAATTTCAGTAATGTTTGTATATGTGCTATATAGGCAAATTGTAAAAAGCTATTTTTTCAGCAATGTGTTGTTGCTTATAACAATTTCTAGAGGATATCTGACAGACTGCCTATGAGATGTAGCGCCGGGCACATATTCGCTACTGCTAATGTCAACTAGTGTAATTGTGTCACTAGAAGACTATTTTAGCTTAATGACTAGGATTAACACGTCGCTAAATCCTAACATTCAGTACATTGGATTTAGTGACATGGGGTGTGTGTGTGTGTGTGTGTGTGTGTGTGTGTGTGTGTGTGTGTGTGTGTGTGTGTGTGTGTGTGTGTGTGTGTGTGTGTGTGTGTGTGTGTGTGTGTGTGTGTGTGTGTGTGTGTGTGTGTGTGTGTGTGTGTGTGTGTGTGTGTGTGTGTGTGTGTGTGTGTGTGTGTGTGTGTGTGTGTGTGTGTGTGTGTGTGTGTGTGTGTGTGTGTGTGTGTGTGTGTGTGTGTGTGTGTGTGTGTGTGTGTGTGTGTGTGTGTGTGTGTGTGTGTGTGTGTGTGTGTGTGTGTGTGTGTGTGTGTGTGTGTGTGTGTGTGTGTGTGTGTGTGTGTGTGTGTGTGTGTGTGTGTGTGTGTGTGTGTGTGTGTGTGTGTGTGTGTGTGTGTGTGTGTGTGTGTGTGTGTGTGTGTAAAACAGTGTCCTCTCCACGCACGTCACGTGACTTACTCTGCGAAATAGATTGGAGTAAGCAGCACGACAGGCGTTCGATACTTGAGCCGACATGTCATGTCTGCTGTCAAGTATAACGCCGATATCACGAACAGTCGGCGTCAGTGAAAGGCGAGCGGACGGCCGTAGAACACTTAATAGTTAACATGTTTTTTTCTCGACAAGATCAAGTGTGAAATATCTTCAGGAAAAGTAAACATTTACTTCAGGTTTTGAGGAAAGATCTATTCGCAGGAAAGGTTTGCTGGTGTGTGGTTTTAGCAGGGAGCTAATATGTACAGACAAAATGTTGCCAACCTGTGCATTTATGTTTGAGATATTCACCTCCTTGCATACTGGCTCAAAAATCCGATGTGTTTACCCGGCAGTACGCAAAATATAACTAAATTGTTAATTTGTGAAATATAATCCCGTTTTAATATTGCTTCATCTGACATACTTTAATAAACACTCTGACAAGACGGCCACATAAACCTTGTAGGCGGCACTGTGCTGATTACTGCGAACGACTGAAACAGCCCAGTGACAATCTGGCCCACTTTGTGTGGTCGGCGTGTTAGTCTCGCTGCATGATCAGGCACATGGTGAATGCGAGAAGGAGCGTAAACTCTGTTGAGTGGATGAAGTGTTTGTGACATATGGTGACATGTATCAGACGCAGGTCCTCGGGTAGCGCTTAGTGAGCGTGCCTGCAGCAGTGCAACATAAACTGTAAATGTAACTTTGTGTGTCGCTGTAACTCGCACTGTTTTACAACAATTGTACATGCATCACGAAATAGTAAGGTTAAGAAATTAACCTTAATTTATCAAATACATATAAGTGTTGACAAAGATAGTTGTTTAGATGACGGCAAAATGAAAGTATATTTATTACTGACATTATGCGTAGACTTTATCTGGTCCAACTGTGTAAATCTCATTCTGGTTCTGCTGAGCCGCGTGCTGCGAACGACCTGACCCGAATCGTTACTGGGATTTTCCTGCTACTAAGAATAGCAACAACAACGCGCGTCGCGGCCAACAACTCTCGGTGGTGAAGAGCCAGCCATCAACTCTTGGTGGCGAAGTGACAGCCAGCTGTTGCTGAGTATTTCGACAGACATGCTAACTTTGCTAGTTGCTCACGTGCACTTGATGCGATAGCGACGACACAGGTAAGTACGTGGTGGTTTGCGATAGCGAGCGCCGTGTGATTCGGCTAGAACAACATAACTTCCCGCTGTGACGCCGAACTACCGCCTGCGTCTTGTGCTCTACTACTGGAGCTATTAGACAGGCCGCCAAGATTGGGGTTTTCCGGGAAAATCTTTTTACCTACGATTTGGAAGATGCAACATCGTCGTGGTTTTGATAAGTAGCAAACATAAATGTTACGAGCGCGGTGATTTGTCTCTGAATTATCAAGTGTTGATAAGGAAAGGATAAACCAACAACATTAACGCGGAATGCTTAATTAAATAGTTGATTATGAATCTGTATATGTATTACTCACTAATTAATATTTGTGATCAAATAGCAGGTCAGGCTAGATTGCGTTTTGACGTAAGTAGAATGTCATAAATTAGCCAATGTCACAAACTGCTTGCAATAGACGAACGGAAATTCCCAAGCAAAATTCCCAGATCTATTTCTGTATAACCACTGTAGACTACGCTGGCGCCACCAAGCGAATACGCGAGAAACTTGACGTACCACGCTTGAGTAGACAGTGTCATTCTGTATGATATATGTGTATAAATGTACACATGCACGCACACGTGCATGCATACAAACACATACGTGCACGCGTACGCACGCGTACGCACGCGTACGCACACGTATTGAAACGCACATTCATATACAGAACTCAGAACTCAGAATCAATTTATAAATACGATACATATACAATGAATAACGTAAGACCCTGTAAGTAATAGATAAGGTCGGGAGACTCCCATTAAGATATATGATATCGCTAGCACAGGAGCCACCCCATAAATATAAACAACAACAAAATTTACATGGCACAAATCAGAATAGCATATGCATATGATAATTACTCAATGTATCAACATAAATACATAGCACAAGGACTGATTATATGTACTCGTGTACACATTGACGTGCATATGGATACTTAGGTATACATTTCAATACGTATTACGAATTACAAATAAAGCAATTATGAATACGACAACCGGATTCATAATTTAAAATAAAAAAGTTTGTTGTATATGTTGAAAAATCATATAGACTGTGGGTGTAAATTTTATTAATTCTAATACTTGGTGTATTGTTAACAGTCTCTACTATGTTGCGTTAATGCAATTTTTGACAAAATTCATGTTTGAATCTGGACATATACAGATTATTTATTTCACGTGTACAGTGCTGATGAATATTATAGATGCGTGTGTTTGGAAAACCATTGAAGTTAATTTATAGTAAACATTTTAATTGTTGGATTTTATAAATGTCATCCAACGTTAGCAACTGAAGTTTTTTAAAAATAGGACTTGTGTGAGCATTATATTTACTTAAGGATATTATTCGTATTGCTTTTTTCTATAATTTGAAAATTCGATGTGTCTGATGACCCCGTAAAAGTAAGCCATGATTAATATGAGGGAGAATAAGAACATTGTACATAATATAAAACGTATTAGGTGGTAAACAGTGTTTAAGTTTATTTAGTTATTGTTTTAGATATTTTATTTGCTGTTTTGTTTGTATGACTCTGCCAGTTTAAATGATTATTTATTGTGATGCCTAACATGTTTACACATTCAATGTATAAATTCAAATATGCATGCGCATCACACGCATGCACGCACGCATGTATACTCACACATACATTCGCGAACTTGTTTATTTTAAGACGTGTGTAGTTAATTTATTTATTTTATTTCTCGGCGTTTTTAATATTTGCTGATTTTTATTATCATTATTATTAATAGTATTGCAAAGCTCCCCTAAACAATTATTTGGATGGGGCGCTACATAAGAACTTTATTAATAATACAGTGTATTTTTTTAATTTATTGTTTTCGATCGCACAGTTACGGAATCACATCCAGGTTTTTATCGGGAAGTTTCCCTAGCAATATATCGTGGTTATCTAACTCTTGTTGCCATGGTTGCAGATCGGGCGTCCTTGACACAATGAATGACAGCGATTTCTCGTTGCCCGATTTTGGGGTACTGATGAGTTCGCAGGAGCCTAAACGCTACACAGGAAGTGACGTCACCGGCCCTGATGATGTCTTCAAATCGTTCCTGCACAGCACCGCTCCCTACGTGGACTACGAAGAAGCGATGACACCGCTTAATGAATTGGAGACAAATATTCCGGACTTGGAGGCACTGACGTCGTCGGTGCTCCCGAACGGAGGCGAGCAGAAGCCAAATTTGCCATTGCGAAATTGGGTACCGGACAGTTGGCCGTGCGCCATCACGGCGCTTTCTCCCAAAGGAGGAAAGCCGGACGCACCCGTCATTCCTGCCACGGTAGATGGCCTGATCGCGTCTGAACAACTCACGTTAAAATCTGAGCACAACGGTTGGCAGCGTGGCGGTGACTGCTGGTCGTCGACGTTGTACTCTCAGCTTAATTGTGAGAACCAACCGTCACGAAGGTGGTCTTTGACGTCATGTCCGTCCGCTAGCGAAACGTACGCGAGACAATGTTCCGGGTCAGACGACTACGGCTGTGCAGAGGAACAGGCTCAGTTGTTCGTGCACGCACATGCGCAGTCCGGTGCATCCAGTGGTATCCATGGAAACGGCCATCAGAGGAACCTGCAGTTTGCTGGCAACCAACGAGCACCCGTAGATACGTGTGGGAAACGCCGCTCGACTCGAACAGTGGAAATGAGGAATTCGACACGTTACACACCGGTCACTGATGTTCGATCCAGATCAATGTCGTTGACGGATGATTGGTTCAGTTATACGTCTTTCTCGGAGGGTCAATCCAGATCATCCCAGGAAGAAGATCCAACGGGCATATCGGATGAGGTATGAATCAAACACATGCACAATCAGTGGTCGCGCGCGCGCCCACGTGTACACACCCACTCACCCACACACATACACACACGCACATGCATACGCACACACACACACGCACACACACCACACACACACTCACCCCCCCCCCCCCCCCACACACATACATTGGAACACTGGATCAAGGGGAACAGTGGATCATATGCACAATCAGTGGTCGCGCGCGCGCACACACATGTACACACCCACCCACCCACCCACCCATACACACACACACACACACACACACACACACACACACCCACACACACACACATACACACACACACACACACACATACAAGCACGCACGCGTGCTCGCGAAATACACACAACGGAATACACACACAACGGATAACATTGTAGTTTAACGAAAGAACCACATTAACAGATTATGTTATTGTTAACCGTGTTATACTCGTAGCCAACTACTTAGGTGTCCGTTTTTAGTCATCTGGCGTTGTCGATGGGGAACTTCATCCATCGGCATCATCTAAATTAACGCTAAGGAGGCCGACGTTCTTCGCCGCTCATGAAACTGGCCTCGTGTGTATAGCGCCATGTGTCAGGTATCACTGAGAAATCGTCTTTCAGTTGTCGGACGGTGTGAGCATGGTGGGACAACTGGAGAGGCGGCGGATGTCAAACAAGACGGCCGCCATGAAAAGTAGACAACGCAAACGAGAACGGACACAGACGCTCAAAAAGGTAAAGTCAATTAGCGTGTCATCCTACACATCGAACTAATGCGTTGCTTCGAGTGGCGTCGTGACGTAACGGGTGTGCGTGCACTTAATTTGTGTGTTTAGGTGCGTATGTGTATATGTACGTATGTGTGTATGTGCGTATATGTAAGTAAACACACAAATTTGTGTCAATTTGATGAAAACAAAGAAAGCATTTGTGCAACACTATTCACTGCTAGTGTATGATTTGTCGTGCAGTTTAAACAAAGGATTAATCGGCACCGTGGCTATTTTCAGCCGCAGATAAATGAGATTGGTGAGACGATGACGCTATATTTTTTGGCGCGGTCATTTTCGTTTCTGCTGGGAAATCTGCGGTACAGCAGGCAAATACAGGTTATTGCTGCGGGTCCACTATCTTCGGGTTAAAACACTTAGTGACATCAGAGCTCATTGTTTAGGGTAGCATTAACTACCCCTTCTACAGTCGTCATAACAACCAACACAAAACATCAACAGAGGAACAGTAGATAGTGAAAGAAAATGTCTCACAAGCCTTCATCACAGCTGATTGCTACAAATTTCGCTTCCACCGGTCCCCGTGGCACCACACGGCACCACATGGTATCCCCACCACACCGCCGTCGCCGCTAACACCACCGCTTTCAAAGATTCGTAGCCCTCCATTCGTAGTCATAACCACCAAAGAAAAAACTACTACGACAATAAACATTGTATATAACTACCAAAGAAAAAACTACTACGACAATAAACATTGTATAACCACCATGTAACCACTATACTAATTTTAATCACGTGTTTGCTGCAGGAGTGGCACGACACAGAATGTGACAACACTCGCATGCAATACGAGATCTGTCAACTTCGGAAACAGGTCGCCTCGCTGCAAGGGATCCTGCGCGACCACCACTGTAAGCGACGTCGCTTGTCATCGGTGTTCACGTCGCAAACGTCCTGACAGACCGTGTCTAGGTCGTAGACAACCCCTTGAGAACATTCACTCTGACGTAATGGGACAAAAGTGACAACACGGCTTGTTTCGGGTTGCGAAACTTCTGAAACCGCAAAACCTAAGTCACATTGTCGACGACTCCGTGCTAGACAATTGAAACTAGCGAGACAATCCTTATGTCGGGCATTATTGTTTGTCTGCGGCTTAGTAAACGACAACACGCATTAGCCATTGTGAATGACATGACATTGTCAATAACCAGACTGTTACACGAATGACGGCTCTACGCACATGAGATGCAAGCGCAGCGTTCTCTCTCTGCGTCCTGCTTCGTAAACAGTCGCTACACTAAGTGAGAACTATCCAAGAGACGTTTACTAATTATGGGCGTTCTCGTGGCGTCAAAATCTTGCAATATGTTATTTATTTCGAAATGCAGTTGCCTATACTAAAATGTTTAATGAAACAAAAAATTATGTTGTTGCCATCGTCATCTTCTTCGTTACAAAACACCCTCCTCACTTTACGTGCCGCTGTCGGATCAATCTTATTCCAATCAGTGTCACTGCACACGGTGACGGAATGACAGTATGGCGACATTAATAAATGACGAGATCAATAAATCGGTCACATTGGTTAAGTCCTACATTATCGTTCACACTCAGCGTACAATTAATGACGGCGGGCGGAACGTTAAATTGCTGGACAGGAAAATAAACACAACAAACCGTTGTGCGTTGCTGCCCGCTTTCTCAATTCCGCCATCTAGTTCTCTCCAGCGTTGGCACTTGCTTGTCTTTGTTGTTTGTTAGCATAGTTAATAAACAGAGATCTTTCACTTTAGATTTTTTGTTGGCATCAAATTATTCATATGTAACATTTTCACGTATTTTTCAACGCGCCCCTCAACATATGTTGGCTGAACTTTGTTTAATTTCCCCCTTCAGTACGTTATGGAATTTGCCACAGCAGGCCAACATTGTGGAATTTTCCATAACAAAAGGCCATGCGGTGACAACGACAACTTCGGGGATTCCTCGTGTGTTTACTGCGTGGAGTGTTTTGACAATTACAACGCATTGACGCCGGCATAAAAATAAGCATGTTAGTATTAATTATGTTATTCAAAGATCCGACGCGTGTGATATATATAGTTAGACCTAGACCCTACACAACAGCGCTGGGTGAACGCTGAACGCATCAGAGTTTAGCTATATCTGAATGGTGTACCTTCAAACTTATCTTGTAGCCTATAATAACTCAAAATGCTCACAACGCGAGCGAACCCGCCTTTGGCATCTTGCCAGGGCGCTAGGCGGACGTTTCGAGACTCGGGTCCCCAATCTGTCGTCTTGGTAACGCGCCAAGTGTTTGCACGGACACCGGACATAATTGTGCAGACGTTTCGTGTACGTCGTACAACTGCGTACACACAATACTGGGAGGCGCGTATCGTCATGGAACTATTACATGACGTCACATACCTTTTGCTTGTAACCTCTTGTAGCATGTCGCATGCCAATTTACACCAGCGGTATTTTCCACAACATGCAATTTATTACTAGATAAACGTAAAACGGACACCTTTGCTACTATCGCTAATATGCGTGTTACGGCTACTACACACTTAATCTAAATGATAATGCGATAACATGTTTCAGAACAGGCGCTACAGTCAGTATTTCATACGTCTCTGTCCGTCTGTCCGTCTGTCCGTCTGTCCGTCTGTCCGTCTGTCCGTCTGTCCGTCTGTCCGCCCGCCATATGTGACATCTCGGACAGAAAAGGGGCAACGTAAGGTTTTATGCATTGGCTTAGGGACACATTTTAATACATTTTTGTAGTTCAATCGATAGAAGTAAAGAGCATTTCCAAACATTTGGAAATACGTCAACTGTTGCCGTCTTGAAGAAGATTGTGGGAACATATTTCGTACGGCATTCTTTTCGCGTCTAATTGATCGAAAACCATCATGCCTCTCAGTTCAGCTTGTCGTGCCTATATTGTCTATCACAATCAGTAAAGACTGTTTGGTGATTCGCTGATGCATGACTGATTGTTATGACTGTGCTGATCGAGCACGCTGTGGCAACGGACAGGGAATGAGTGAGATGTAGCGCGCTGACGTCATTTGTGTACAACCCGACCCGCCGTCACTTGACTCTTTAATATACACATACAGTGGTATATCTTTGTGTGCGTGCGTGCGTGCGTGCGTGCGTGTGTGTGTGTGTACAGCGCTACTAATGTAGACGGTTGATATGTTTCGACGCCTGGTGGTTTACCTCACCACGCAGCAGGGTTGTAAATAAACACGGCGTCATGAAACTGTGGCAACATTTAAATGTGCAGTGTAGCTACAACTCACCTAGGTGGTTCATCCGCCATCACCCCCTGAAATAGTCCATAGAAAATGTTTATTGTATACCCCCTATCTCATGCGGTTTTTAAGAGCGGTTATATATATATATATATATATATATACCGACAGTGCGTGTAGAATAATGTTTTCTTTTCGTGCGACGGAATTAGTCTTAAATAACGAAAATGGACAGTCGTTGCAAGGTTAGTAAATATGTACCGCTGTATTGGCTATTAGGCCGAACGCACCAGTATCTCAAAATGAGTTACATAAATACAGGGCTGGGTCAACATTTCAGCTCAATATAGGTGATGATGCTTTGCTTTCTTCATGTGCTATGAAAATCGTTGGCTATTCCAAAGAGATCAGAAACGCCACACTGAGACAGATTGGAAAATTAATCATGATCTTAGGCCCTACCCTCCCTGACTGAGTAGTCGACCTCTTCTGAGATAACACGACACCCACCGAGTTCTTTAAGGGAATAGATCAGTATTTACTTCCTGGTTGCTATTAGAAACCTATATAAATAAAGACATTTTAGTCGGAGGCGCAGTATTTCAAACAACATAATCGTTGTTTAACTTGCCGAAATGAGTCATAGAAAGACGTGATACTCCGCGGCGTGGTAACGACACTCGCTCGTCGCCACTGGTGCGTCAGCAAATATCAATTAACAAGAGATCCCTGACACCGGTCTCACTTGCTCCCCCCCCCCCCCCCCCCCCCCCTCCGACCGACAACCGTTGTCTGGCACCTAGCGATGGACCACTCTGTCAGGCAGGTCCGTTGGCCTTTCTGGACTAGAGCCAGTCTGGCCGAGGCGAGAGATGATGATTTCAAATGCTAATTTCGATTAATCTCGGTGTCTAGACCGTCTGCAACTATCTGCGCTGTCAACCATAAAATTGGATCGGTCATGTTGCGTCTGACTTGTCTAGTTTGATCGACAGACGACTGAAGAATTGCAACAGCTGTTTGTGGGGGGTGTAGAGGGCGATGCAGTGAGGGGCAACTGTAGGGGGCGATGTCGTAGGGGACGACTGTAGGGGGATGTAGGGGGCGATGTAGTGGGGGGCGACTGTAGGGGAGTGTAGGGGGCGATGTAGTAGGGGGCGACTGTAGGAGGTTGTAATGGGGCGACGGTGCATTGATGACGGAATATACTGATGCATTCATATTACTCACACTTTGTAACAAATTAATCCAGATATTTATATACGGTTTTATTTATTTTACTACATAAAACCTGTATATTTAACTCGTTAGTCTCAATGTAGGCATTCTACAATTTATCTATGTATCGATGCAGTTAATTTCTTATTCCGCCTTCAATACCCGTTTTTACGTCAATTAAGTGGCCGCATTTAAGACAACAATGGCTTCCCCTTGGCGGTGAAGTGCACGAGTCAAGGTGTTGGAATGTATTGCTGCCGTCGAGTAGGTGTGTACGACACGCTACGCGCGCAGCTGTGTTTCTATGACTCATCACCTGCTAAACGCGGCGATAGTTCGCGCAGGTATCAATCTGGCGTGCATCGTACGTTGGCTGCCGGCGAGGATAACGTTATCATTCCATCTCTATGAATTCGGTGTCCGATTAGTCGTATTTTCGGCGCGAAACAGCTGGTCGATCGGAAACACGTAGCAGCGACTGACGAACGTCGATGTACGGGATTAGTCACGACCCTTTATGTTCCGCGTGCCTCGTCTCTATTTACGACCATCAGAAGCGATCGTTATTACACGAAACTCGAGTCATCCCCGCCCCTGGACAAGGGTTTGCCACCAACGGCTCGATCAATCAGGGGCTCGCTCTAATGTCTAAATTCATCGACCTACACTGTCTGGGTTGCGATAAAAAAAACCGCCATACGAAACTGCACAGTTTTCGTAGAATTTGTTGGATTTCGGCACACATACATTAAACACTATATACGAAATTGTCGCTGGTGTTGCCACGTCTGTAGCTGGCACCGATTTTCCGTATGCTTGGAACGTCTATGGGCTTTCATATTTAAGGTTGTATTAAAATGATACTTTAAGCAACATAGATAAAGGTAACTCCTCAATCACAATCAGTAGCGTTCTCCATGTCGAAGTAGGTTTACAATCAGTTGCGTTCTCCATGTCGAAGTAGGTTTACAATCAGTTGCGTTCTCCATGTCGAAGTAGGTTTACAATCAGTTGCGTTCTCCATGTCGAAGTAGGTTTACAATCAGTTGCGTTCTCCATGTCGAAGTAGGTTTACAATCAGTTGCGTTCTCCATGTCGAAGTAGGTTTACAATCAGTTGCGTTCTCCATGTCGAAGTAGGTTTACAATCAGTTGCGTTCTCCATGTCGAAGTAGGTTTACAATCAGTTGCGTTCTCCATGTCGAAGTAGGTTTACAATCAGTTGCGTTCTCCATGTCGAAGTAGGTTTACAATCAGTTGCGTTCTCCATGTCGAAGTAGGTTTACAATCAGTTGTGTTCTCAATGTCGAAGTAGGTTTACAATCAGTTGCGTTCTCCATGTCGAAGTAGGTTTACAATCAGTTGCGTTCTCCATGTCGAAGTAGGTTTACAATCAGTTGCGTTCTCCATGTCGAAGTAGGTTTACAATCAGTTGTGTTCTCAATGTCGAAGTAGGTTTACAATCAGTTGCGTTCTCCATGTCGAAGTAGGTTTACAATCAGTTGCGTTCTCCATGTCGAAGTAGGTTTACAATCAGTTGTGTTCTCAATGTCGAAGTAGGTTTACAATCAGTTGTGTTCTCAATGTCGAAGTAGGTTTACAATCAGTTGCGTTCTCCATGTCGAAGTAGGTTTACAATCAGTTGTGTTCTCAATGTCGAAGTAGGTTTACAATCAGTTGTGTTCTCAATGTCGAAGTAGGTTTACAATCAGTTGCGTTCTCCATGTCGAAGTAGGTTTACAATCAGTTGTGTTCTCAATGTCGAAGTAGGTTTACAATCAGTTGCGTTCTCCATGTCGAAGTAGGTTTACAATCAGTTGCGTTCTCCATGTCGAAGTAGGTTTACAATCAGTTGCGTTCTCCATGTCGAAGTAGGTTTACAATCAGTTGCGTTCTCCATGTCGAAGTAGGTTTACAATCAGTTGTGTTCTCAATGTCGAAGTAGGTTTACAATCAGTTGCGTTCTCCATGTCGAAGTAGGTTTACAATCAGTTGCGTTCTCCATGTCGAAGTAGGTTTACAATCAGTTGTGTTCTCAATGTCGAAGTAGGTTTACAATCAGTTGCGTTCTCCATGTCGAAGTAGGTTTACAATCAGTTGCGTTCTCCATGTCGAAGTAGGTTTACAATCAGTTGTGTTCTCAATGTCGAAGTAGGTTTACAATCAGTTGTGTTCTCAATGTCGAAGTAGGTTTACAATCAGTTGCGTTCTCCATGTCGAAGTAGGTTTACAATCAGTTGTGTTCTCAATGTCGAAGTAGGTTTACAATCAGTTGCGTTCTCCATGTCGAAGTAGGTTTACAATCAGTTGCGTTCTCAATGTCGAAGTAGGTTTACAATCAGTTGCGTTCTCCATGTCGAAGTAGGTTTACAATCAGTTGTGTTCTCAATGTCGAAGTAGGTTTACAATCAGTTGCGTTCTCCATGTCGAAGTAGGTTTACAATCAGTTGCGTTCTCCATGTCGAAGTAGGTTTACAATCAGTTGCGTTCTCCATGTCGAAGTAGGTTTACAATCAGTTGTGTTCTCAATGTCGAAGTAGGTTTACAATCAGTTGCGTTCTCCATGTCGAAGTAGGTTTACAATCAGTTGCGTTCTCCATGTCGAAGTAGGTTTACAATCAGTTGTGTTCTCAATGTCGAAGTAGGTTTACAATCAGTTGTGTTCTCAATGTCGAAGTAGGTTTACAATCAGTTGCGTTCTCCATGTCGAAGTAGGTTTACAATCAGTTGCGTTCTCCATGTCGAAGTAGGTTTACAATCAGTTGTGTTCTCAATGTCGAAGTAGGTTTACAATCAGTTGTGTTCTCAATGTCGAAGTAGGTTTACAATCAGTTGTGTTCTCAATGTCGAAGTAGGTTTACAATCAGTTGTGTTCTCAATGTCGAAGTAGGTTTACAATCAGATGTGTTCTCAATGTCGAAGTAGGTTTACAATCAGATGTGTTCTCAATGTCGAAGTAGGTTTACAATCAGTTGTGTTCTCAATGTCGAAGTAGGTTTACAATCAGTTGTGTTCTCAATGTCGAAGTAGGTTTACAATCAGTTGTGTTCTCCATGTCGAAGTAGGTTTACAATCAGTTGTGTTCTCAATGTCGAAGTAGGTTTATAGCAGGTTTGCCAAGAACTGTTAACTGAAAACAAAAGGCTTTTTTGAGCTGAGAATATTGCTCTAGTTTGCTTTGCCGAATTTGTTTTAACGCTGTAACTATGAATAATGTTACATCCGCATAGTGAACTGTACAGCATTATAACAGTTGTTACAGTAATTCTAGGCGCTAATGTTATGGTCAAGCACCGGGGCATGACTCAATGTGGCAGCCGTCGCGAACTATAGGATTTCACTAGAATCTCCCACTTTTAAAATGTATTCTTAGTAGACCACAGGCGTAATACTGATGATTGCAGTTGCAAATGGTTAGATTGTATTAACTCTTAGTAGAACACAGGCGTGATACTGATGATTGCAGTTGCAAATGGTTAGATTGTATTAATTCTTAGTGGACCACAGGCGTGATACTGTTGATTGTAGTTGCAAATGGTTAGATTGTATTAACTCTTAGTGGACCACAGGCGTGATACTGATGATTGCAGTTGCAAATGGTTAGATTGTATTACTTCTTAGTAGACCACATGCGTGATACTGATGATTGTAGTTACAAATGGTTAGATTGTATTAATTCTTAGTAGAACACAGGCGTGATACTGTTGATTGTAGTTGCAAATGGTTAGATTGTATTAATTCTTAGTGGACCACAGGCGTGATACTGCTGATTGTAGTTGCAAATGGTTAGATTGTATTAACTCTTAGTGGACCACAGGCGTGATACTGATGATTGCAGTTGCAAATGGTTAGATTATATTAATTCTTAGTAGACCACAGGCGTGATACTGATGATTGCAGTTACAAATGGTTAGATTGTATTAATTCTTAGTAGACCACAGGCGTGATACTGATGATTGCAGTTGCAAATGGTTAGATTGTATTAATTCTTAGTAGACCACAGGCGTGATACTGATGATTGCAGTTGCAAATGGTTAGATTGTATTAATTCTTAGTAGACCACAGGCGTGATACTGATGATTGTAGTTACAAATGGTTAGATTGTATTAATTCTTAGTAGACCACAGGCGTGATACTGATGATTGCAGTTACAAATGGTTAGATTGTATTAATTCTTGGTAAACGACAGGCGTGATACTGATGATTGTAGTTACAAATGGTTAGATTGTATTAACTCTTAGTGGACCACAGGCGTGATACTGATGATTGTAGTTACAAATGGTTAGATTGTATTAACTCTTAGTAGACCACAGGCGTGATACTGCTGATTGTAGTTACAAATGGTTAAATTGTATTAATTCTTAGTAGACCACAGGCGTGATACTGATGATTGTAGTTACAAATGGTTAGATTGTATTAACTCTTAGTACACCACAGGCGTGATACTGATGATTGCAGTTGCAAATGATTAGATTGTATTAACTCTTAGTAGACGACAGGCGTGATACTGCTGATTGCAGTTGCAAATGGTTAGATTGTATTAACTCTTAGTAGACGACAGGCGTGATACGGCTGATTGTAGTTACAAATGGTTAGATTGTATTAACTCTTAGTAGACGACAGGCGTGATACTGCTGATTGTAGTTACAAATGGTTAGATTGTATTAACTCTTAGTAGACGACAGGCGTGATACTGATGATTGTAGTTACAAATGGTTATATTGTATTAACTCTTAGTAGACGACAGGCGTGATACTGTTGATTGTATTTGCAAATTGTTAGATTGTATTAACTCTTAGTAGACGACAGGCGTGATACTGATGATTGCAGTTGCAAATGGTTAGATTGTATTAACTCTTAGTAGACGACAGGCGTGATACTGATGATTGTAGTTGCAAATGGTTATATTGTATTAACTCTTAGTAGACGACAGGCGTGATACTGATTATTGTAGTTACAAATGGTTATATTGTATTAACTCTTAGTAGACGACAGGCGTGATACTGATGATTGTAGTTGCAAATGGTTAGATTGTATTAACTCTTAGTAGACGACAGGCGTGATACTGATGATTGCAGTTGCAAATGGTTAGATTGTATTAACTCTTAGTAGACGACAGGCGTGATACTGATGATTGTAGTTGCAAATGGTTATATTGTATTAACTCTTAGTAGACGACAGGCGTGATACTGATGATTGCAGTTGCAAATGGTTAGATTGTATTAACTCTTAGTAGACGACAGGCGTGATACTGTTGATTGTAGTTGCAAATGGTTAGATTGTATTAACTCTTAGTAGACGACAGGCGTGATACGGTTGATTGTAGTTACAAATGGTTAGATTGTATTAACTCTTAGTAGACGACAGGCGTGATACTGCTGATTGTAGTTACAAATGGTTAGATTGTATTAACTCTTAGTAGACGACAGGCGTGATACTGCTGATTGTAGTTACAAATGGTTAGATTGTATTAACTCTTAGTAGACGACAGGCGTGATACTGTTGATTGTAGTTGCAAATTGTTAGATTGTATTAACTTTTAGTAGACGACAGGCGTGATACTGATGATTGCAGTTGCAAATGGTTAGATTGTATTAACTCTTAGTAGACGACAGGCGTGATACTGATGATTGTAGTTGCAAATGGTTATATTGTATTAACTCTTAGTAGACGACAGGCGTGATACTGTTGATTGCAGTTGCAAATGGGTAGATTGTATTAACTCCTTTAGGCCCACACAATTGCCTTTTCTTTCCCTTTAACATTATAGTTCATTGCACTATTGTATGTTGTGACTAATTCTGGGAAAATCCCAACAGTCTACAAGGACAGTTTCTAAATATCATGCTGATGTCAGTTATATTCTGAAAGTCATCTTTCTTAAATTTCAGAACTATAAATCGTTTTAATTTGCACAATTACAATAGCATGATAGTATATTCAAATAATTATACTTACGACATACCCTATTTTCAAGTTGTATACGACATGCAGAGGTCTATGTAGTTTCAAATTACCATCCTGTTACCCTATAATTTACCCAATAAAATTGCGTTTCAAATTAAATACTTTACAAACCAAACTCTATTTATTTGTCTACCAACATCAACTGTAACCAATATGTGTGATCATGCATAGATTAGTACAGTAATTTAGACTCGGTGATTAATGCGTACCTGTACACCTGTGACCTGTGACCTGTGACCTGTGACCTGTGACCTGTGACCTGTGACCTGTGACCTGTGTATGGAGGGGAGTGCGGGCACAGATTGTGTACACGTTGGGGAGAACACATGCGTGAAAGAGAAAGGTGTGAAGGAAGATATACGTATATCCAGACACAAAAATACAAAAACAAAAACAAATACAAAGAAAAAGTATTAAATAGTCATGTAAATATAATTTAAATAATGAGTAGGTATAGGAAACAATGACTGGTGTTAGGGTTATATTATTACTTTAACTTTTGTTACGAACGGCCTGCTATGATTTGGACATGATAATTATGTATTATGTATTCTAAGTGATGTCACATGCGTAACTATTGTGTTATACAATATTACAGAGGTTTTTATGTGTAACAGGGCAAGTAATTATACACTGTAAGTGATATACTTCTTCTTGCCCTTTTTGACAAGTGATTATATTTACACTTTACTAATTAGCTACTTTAATTAAAAGGTGAAGGAACTATGTCTTGCCTTTGTGTAAGACAAGTATTACTAATTGTGAATCGTGCACAGATATTTACAACTGTGAAATGGACGAGAAAAGATTCCCGAACATACGACTGACTGTATTCCGAGAAGACATTGAGGAAAATGTAAGTGACTATTGCACTATGTCTGTCCTATTATTACTATTCGCCCACAGCGTTGCAACGCAGTCAGAGGTTATGGAAACTCAACGTAAACAGTGACACTATATTTAGCATAACAGCACCACAATTACTGAACGTGCATATCCATCACACTGCATTGTGTGAAGACGATCAGTGATCACATATAATTATTGTATTATTATTTATTATTTAAGATATTCTCTAAAATAGCCGAACCTAACTAAAACCTCACAGAGAAATTAACATTGTTTTCGTTATTTTGTTGGCACATTTGACCTGGTCTCCTTCTTTGAAGGAGTACACGTTTAAGCGGGAATGTGCCAGTGACACATCTTTCAGCCGTCTGTAATTGATTTGTGTTTGCTGGTTTGTTTAATCATTTTCAAATCGTTGAGGAATTGCATATGCCTATATTGTCAAACGCCTCAAAGGCGTGCAAGATGAGATCGCATCGGCGAGATAAGGATATAAGGTCGTTGTAACATAATAATAGTATTATCAACTATAAATATTCCGGCAATCTTTAATTGCATCCTTCCTCAATTATCTCCTGTGGAATTACAAAAGCTTCCATACTGTACCTCCCGGGGCGTTCAACATACAAAGGAAAGCTATAATTAAAGCTGTGGCCCGGCGACGTTGTCCGATTCGCTGACTCATGAAATCTGGCGACCGCCCCCCTCCCCCCACCCTCCTTAAAGACAGTGGTCCTGGCGTTGTCAAATCCGTCACTACGTAGTGAGCACTTTCGACGGGGCGCTTTCTTTCGTCGCTGACAAGTCTCAACATGTTCGGGATGTAGACCTCCACCTCGTGCGTAGAGAGCAAGATGTTGCCAGGTTGACGTGAGACGCCCTCCGCGATCAACGCCCCCGCTGCACACGCTGTAGACAGCGCCAGATCTGTGTTTATTGGCTGCCACAATGTACATACCTCTTTATTTCGCGATGTCGTTCTCCCCTAAGCCAACCTTTTAGTACCCTAGTTGACCACCTCGCATACCTACTCAGTCCAGTAAGCTTAGTAATCACCCAGTCGGATACAGACCAAGTTGACTTATATGAACGTAACTATAGAGAGAGATTCGGAGTCTAGGCTCGTTCTACAGCGTAGATAATGTCTTTAATTATCCACATCGTCACAGTGATACATCAATGGGAATCAGAGGAGATCTCTGATTCGGAATCCCCCGTTATTGTAAGGTGTGAATGGGCGTTATTGTAAGGTGTGACTGGCGTTATTGTGAGGTGTGAATAGGATCGATTAGCGCAGGTGAATCAGTAGACTCTACACACATATGGTTTAACTAACTCAATATGGAGGGAGGGAGGGAGGGAGGGAGGGAGGGAGGGAGGGAGGGAGGGAGGGAGGGAGGGAGGGAGGGAGGGAGGGAGGGAGGGAGGGAGGGAGGGAGGGAGGGAGGGAGGGAGGGAGGGAGGGAGGGAGGGAGGGAGGGAGGGAGGGAGGGAGGGAGGGAGGGAGGGAGGGAGGGAGGGAGGGAGGGAGGGAGGGAGACTACAGAACTACCTTTTAAACAACTTGAAATTCTGAAAATAGAAGATCACCTAACATTACAAGAACTTAAATTTTACTATAAACATATTCATGGTAGCTTGCCAGTTTATGTATTAAACTGGAAAAGTGCCCCTAATTATAATATACACAGTCATAGTACTCGCAATGTTATAAATGTACATACATCTAGGACAAGACATGAATGTGCCAAAAAATGCCTTAACACACAACTTGCCACACGTTATAAATGAAACTCCAGAAATACTTATGAAACAAATATTCACTCGCAGTATACGTGGTTTTGCGTACTATGTAAAGAATTATTTCTTACAGAATTATAAAACATATGTACTATTAAAAGATATGTATTATTAAGTTGTTAGATATGTCAGCAACATTTACAAAACTAATAAAATACAAATACATGGATAGATACAGAGAGTGGCTCCTACGATAGCGATATATTTGTCTTAACAGGAGTCACGGACCCCTTTTTACTCAATTGCTTTTAATTAGTCATTAAGTGTTTCGTTTAATTATTGTTATAGTATGTGATATAGTAATATACTAGTATAACGTACACTGTGTAATTTAATTTGGGGTCAAATAAACTTGTTGTTCTTGTTCTTTGGAAGGCTCTCAAATGTCCCAAGGCGTGTCACACACAAAGAAAGACTGTGACAACATCGGAAGTTAGCACCGAATATTGATTTCAAAGCCTGACTTCCGCAGCAACTGAAACGCGAACAAGGGACAATCGAGAGGATTGTCTACTTTTTATCGCTCTATTATATTATGTTAAATTCATTTGTGTAGCCTCGAAGCGCGTTTTACGCAGGTGCATCATTTATAATGGTTCTCGTCGTTTAACTGAGCAGTCGCTGTGGTTACCTATCCGATATGATTAACCGCAGAAAGACCAGTAACCACAGACAGGCAGCTTGCCAACGGACCACGCACTCACCACGACGTCAGAGAGTTTATAACTTATCCAGTCGATTTATTGTAGTTTTGTTGAGTCAACATGCCGAGGAAATTGTGCGAACAATCGAGTGTTCGTCATATGTAGGCCTAAATCGTTGGAAACATGCACAGTTTCGCCGATTTAGTGGCAGAAGTCTACATGCGTAAACAGTATAAAAGCGTTTTGCGAGAAAAACAACCTGATAAACTAGTATGGATAAGACACAATGTATAGTTACTCAACTGAAAGGCGGTGTCTTATTTTATCACATGTCGTTTTTCACGAATGTATCATGGTTTAACGTGAAGGCCCGCGTGTATATGCGACTATACCAACACTATCGATGTCGCTCGTTGTCATTGGATTAGTCATCAAGGCCAACAATACCATTCAGAGAGGCTGTAAACGTCAACGTCAAAAAGTTATTTATTAATTTAAGCGGTACCGTGGATCCCCCTCCCTCCTTACGTGTCTTGGTCTGTCGGAACATACTGTGTGACATTTAGTGGCGAAGCTATCCTTTTTCGTAAGTCATTTACTTTAATCCGACGTTTGATATATTGGCATGTTATCTCTGGCTACTTCGTATTGCTTGTCGTTTACCTCTGTTTCCTTTGTTTCGCAATCTCAGGCAGTTAAGCTGCTGCAGGTGACACACGTAGTTGGGGATATCAATATATTCATATTAAGTTTCATTTGTATCATTTTTGTTTTTTATATCGGTCATTATTGTGTCGAGGCATGTAAATGATACTGTGTCGGCCCCATTTATTTATACAACCAAACGTGGCTGACATGTTCGGTTGCCTTGTGTCACCAATCGGCCAACACGAGCCCCTAAATTAAAGAGTGCAGACATAACGGCTCCCGTGACGTAACAATGTACGGCGAAGGCAAAGTGTAACGGGACTGCCCTGTTGACAGCCGCCGTCACTATCGGTAGTGACTGTGTCCATTCGCCGTAAGCAGCAATCCGTCCGCCTCAGCCACATGTAAATTAGCGCATGAACAACGTCTGTCTGGCGGCAATTAATGTCATGAGTCATCGGTTATGGTGGTATCTGTCCGGTCGCCGACATCGAATCCAGTAGCACGCTCGCAGCGTATTCCAGTTGTCTTTTGGAGGATTGCCAAACGGACGTTTAAAAATCAACGGTGACTGTCTGGCAAGTCGTGTGTCGCTATGGCAACGGCAGGCTGCTGTTCCCCGGGATAGCAAAGTATGCACTTTTCATTTGTCTCGATTCGGCAACAATGAACTAACATTGCATTGATCTGAGGTCAGCTTTAAATTAATCTCACACTTCCCTGGGCTGTAGGCATGCCTTCAAATAACGACACAGGTCGTTCGAATACGTCACTGCACGCCCTGAGTAGCACGTGTCGTCATCACCGTCTTAAATTGCGTATTCCGCATTAAACAAATACACAACTTCTATGTTTAGCGTTTCGGAATAGAGTATAATCAAAATGTGTGATTTTTGTGTTTGCTTGCAGGCGCTTATTTCGCTGTTGTATTACACCCATAAATCCACCCCTGTAAATGTACCATGACTAGTTAACAAAATTTTTGTTTTATAGTATGCACACGTCAAGCAATAACACTGAGGCGAATCATTTTATGGCAATGTCGGATTGTGTCTTAACGACACATGTTTTGATACGTGAACCCACGTAACAAAATAGTTATTAAGTTATGCACGAAACGATAGTCCTGGCAAATTAAATCATGTATCTACCATCTAACTGAAACCACAGGTGCACCAGTAACGCCCAGTAGTGGCTGAGAAACTGTCTCACGACTGTAACCACATCTCGCATGCACATCCAGTTTTTTCCGTCTTTGTTTTTGTATAGTTAATATTGATTAATTGGTCGTGTATGCGCCCGCCTGCTCATTCGTCCGTCACATCGTGTGTTCAACCAATCAAGATCGCTAGTAGGTATGCGCATGTGCGCCTGGATGCAAGTAGGTCCTAGACTTAAAGAACGCGGGCAAACCAAATCATCTAAGTACATCACGCCATTCATGTGGGGAACAATTTCCGGTAGAAACGTATAAAAACCCCGCTTTCGCACATTCGGACATTCGGAGAACAGCAGGCGGACCTCGACCGGACACGCCGTTTTACTGTTTCAGGTAAGTGAGTGAGTGAGTGAGTGCGTGTGTGAGTGAGTGAATGAGTGCGTGCGTGAGTGAGTGAGTGAGTACGTGCGTGAGTGAGTGAGTGAGTGAGTGAGTGAGTGAGTGAGTGAGTGAGTGAGTGAGTGAGTGAGTGAGTGAGTGAGTGAGTGAGTGAGTGAGTGAGTGAGTGAGTGAGTGAGTGAGTGAGTGAGTGAGTGAGTGAGTGAGTGAGTGAGTGAGTGAGTGAGTGAGTGAGTGAGTGAGTGAGTGAGTGAGTGAGTGAGTGAGTGAGTGAGTGAGTGAGTGAGTGAGTGAGTGAGTGAGTGAGTGAGTGAGTGAGTGAGTGAGTGAGTGAGTGAGTGAGTGAGTGAGTGAGTGAGTGAGTGAGTGAGTGAGTGAGTGAGTGAGTGAGTGAGTGAGTGAGTGAGTGAGTGAGTGAGTGAGTGAGTGAGTGAGTGAGTGAGTGAGTGAGTGAGTGAGTGAGTGAGTGAGTGAATGTAGGATGTTTAGCTCTACATGCATCACACTTGACAATATGTTAATATCTGTATAGACATAGCAAGGAACGATCTTATACGATAAGAGACAACTTGGAATGATGGTGTGAGAATGTACGAGTTACAACACCCGGCCAAACCGCATCAAAATATCACTGATCTAATCAGCGTACACAGCCTTAATTCGTATAACGGTACAGGCGAACCTTCCAAACTACCCTTAATCTAATTCCTTATGCTACACCTGTTTACATGCAGCCATTCACTCAACGGTGTTACAACAACAAGGGTTAATGTTTACATGCAGAATTATATTGCTTCTCTCATCTCATTTAAAATTCAGTTTGCGACAATATTCTGCTCGCTTGTGTAACCTTTAAGGTCGTTATTTGAGAAATCATCAAACAAAACAAAAGTAATTTTTTTTATTAAACAGACTGCATATATTATATAAACGTTTGACCGATTACATAGTTGACATGAAAGAACCGGATTGCTGACGGCCTAAACCAGTTTAGGGCGCAGCTTTGACCCCAGTTACTCGATGAAGTTCCGTCGGACAGTCGAGGCAGTGGGGGTGAAGCATGTATGTGCACCGGCGGAAGGTGTCTAAAAAACACAAAGTTCCTCCGCGTCTCGCCTCACGACAACGGCGGCGGCGACGTCGGTGGGGGGCGGCATTCCACTGAACCCGAGTTGACCGATTAGTTTAGTCGTCTTGCATGTGTGGTCAAAGCATGCAGATCGGAGACACAGCTCGCGTGCTGACATCAGTCGATATCTGTTTGGAAGGCATTTGCTGCAATTAATAATACATTTACTATTTAAACACGCACTGTAACAGGATTGAATAAATAAGTAACTACCAACGTTTGATTTGCGTTTGTTAGTGCACCGGACGAGTTTGCCATTGATATAAGTAAGTATTAACACGTCTAGTGTGTTTTGGGTAAAATTAAAACAAATTGGTTGATGATTGATAGTTAATGTTACTAACTCATCCATAACACCGCTCAAGCCAGTCTGCCATCTGTAACACCGCTCAAGCCAGTCTGTCATCCGTAACACCGCTCAAGCCAGTCTGTCATTGGCACGGTGCCACAATACCGTTCATGCCAGTCTGTCATTGGCACGGTGCCACAATACCGCCAATTGTCACCTACTTATACGTCATTACTCACGCCACTTTGTCGCCACCGCCTCTCGCACAGCCAAATGACTGTAGACTGTGTGTTGGTTTGTTTCCAGTTCGTTTTCTGCACTTCCTTAAGTTCTCATACATATTCAGTTCTTTCTATTAAAGTCGGGAAATTAAAATGATGGGCTTATTGTGAACAAGGCGTTGCTTACGGAGCCGCTACCAGGATTTCCTGACACGTGAAATTTAGTGGATGGAAAACATATGATGTCTAACTTTGAATAAATGTAATTTCATTTTAAAAGTTCTTTGTTTACGCTGTACAACACATGGGCCGCCCGAGGCCGCAGCACACACGTGTAAGTATAATCAGTATTACCGTATACCACGTCCTGCGACAATATTATCCATTGACCAATGATCGTTATCTATTTCTAGTTTACTGAACATTCTTCAGGATAGTTCGTTTTCAAATTCGAAACTTTCATTTTTCATATCCAAGAATCATGTAGCCTCTACCAGGTAATTTAACATGATTCTTGGATATGAAAAATGAAAGTTTTGAATTTTATTTCTAGTTTAGTTTATATCCGTCAACATACGTGTGTTTATTGTTATTCACATAGATACATATCAACGCATTTAGCTCGGTGATAACCATGACTATTTCCAAGCGCATTGTCTGTGCTTTATAACTGTACACGCGGCAGACTTAGCACCATACGCAGCCCCCTAAGGACTGGGGTTGCAACGGGGGCGTACGCAACCCCTCCTCCCGCTGAGGTGAAAGAGTTCCGCTTGAGGGAAAGTATTCCGCTTGAAGCATCAACGCGGCGCATTTTGACGTTACAATGTTTGTAGTTAGATTTGTTGGGAGCCAGCCGTTGCAGAACGAAAAACGCACCAGTCAGCCACATTACGGGTTTGTTACATATACACTCTCAATCGTGTATAGACGTAAGACGGTTAATTACGTTCCAGATAATTACGCCTACTGGTGTGAAATGTTTGTATTTCTATTGACAACCACATGGGGTGTCTACTTTTATTGTCGATTGATTTTGGCGCGTAAAACACTTTGCCCATCATGTTCACGTTTAATTCATCCTCGAGTACCTATTTGGTAATTAATAAATGCGTCATAAGAATGTCAGATACTTTGACCTGTCTTAGCTTTATTGCGTAGTATCCTATATGGCTGGAATAACGCGACCCGGCAAAAACACGATATTTATTCTCCACCAGTTTTGTCGCCATGAATTGCGTAATCGTTGTGTAGACCGTTGTTGCTTAAAAATCCCCGCTGTTACTTACGGCTGTCATAATTATTTGTCCACTGCTCCACTCCACCCCAACCGCCAAGACTTTCCCGGAACGTCAACATTGCGGGCTAAAGCGCATATATACATAAATTATGAGCTGCCGCCAGCCGCAGTGAAACCGCTTTCCATTTGACCTCTTCGGGTCACGCTCGAGACGAGTCAGACCACGTGACATAAACATCACGAAAACATTCGTGAAAACAACCGTTCTATTCAATTTAACAATGCAAATGTGTTTTTGGACGCATACGGTCATTATAATTACACCGATCAGAGCGGATTGTTTCGATTTTCAAAAAAATAACGGCAGAAAGAACGCACACTGAACGTTTTGGCAGACAGCAAACAAGTTAGGACATGTTTTTCGTATCAGCTTATTGTGAGGAGGGAGGTGTTCGCTCAAACCGATCATTACTATTCCCCCAATTTTCCAATAAGATATTGTGTAGTTGTTGTTGTTTCTATACAATTGTGTTTGTAGCAGTTGCTTGTTCGTGTGCCTTTATAAAAACAGACGTGGTTAAAGTAAGTACAGTCCAAAAACAACCTTTGTCCCCTCGATGCGTAGTCGACGCTTCCGCGAGAGCATATTTACATTCGGGGGATTCCCCTTCCAGCGTGGAGGATCAGTGAAAACGGCAGTTCGCGTTCAGTCTAGACAACAGAACAAGCCCAGACAGGACTATTCCAGCGAGCTGCCGCCGTATTTAAAGTAGGTTTGTTTGCTTGCTTTAGTATGTGCCATGTGCTTCCGTCACATCGCACGCGCTACATGTCCGGCGTTGTCCACTTGGGTCCGCCGGATTATTAATTTATTTGAATATTTGTATTTGACAGCTCGATAGTTGACATTCGCCGTTTGGACGAAATTGTGCTCGGTCAGCAAATATGCGTTAAAAAGTGACCGATGCTGTAGCTAGACGGTCAACTTATAATATAAGTGTCAGGTGTATTTATTAAGCTTATACCATGCGTGTTCAAATGCCACGTTGTTGTCTGCGAATCACTGAATCCATTTTCGTTAAGTGTAGTTCGGTTTTGCTGCGTCCAACGCACGAACTATCTGTGCGACAGTCACATGCAATGGCGTAATTAGGGGCATTGGGCCATGGACACATTCTATTTTTTATTTTATGACCGGCTGCGCCACTGGACGGTAAATCAATGGATGACTCAGCTTGAGCCCCTCTTAGACCCCGCTTGCCAGCTCAGAAATATAAAATTTTATTCGTCCATCTAGCAAAGCTGATTAGTTATCAAAAACCATGGTCGTTGTGAATGCCAATCCCTATGTTTTGGGAATTAGTTTTGATAGTAACGTGACGTGTATTTAATTTATGGACACACTTCACAATAGAATATTGTTATACATGTCTTACTGGGAATACATGGCAGGTCACGCATTTACCTATGTGTGTATGTGTGTGTGAACGATTGTAAACGATTACTCACCAAGCAAAAAGGCGTTTATAGACCTTGGCGTATCATCCACGAAACTCGTCTGTAACTCCCACGTGCGTCAGGCTATCGGGAGTCGTCGATGTGTAGTAAAATTTAATACATATTAACTTCTACCCTTGCAATAAAGAATTGTGATTCACTAAGCCCTTTTAAAGCATTTTAAAGCATAATTTGACCAGATAACAACGACGCGCAATACCACGAAACTTTTAACTGGGTTAGTTTAGTTAATTTATTTTTGATGCTATGCATTCTACCAATATCTGTTGTGCAGTTTTTTTTATTTAATAAAGACATTTATTCGAAACCTTTTTATACCTTATTAATATTGTTTTAATTTGTTAGCACATTTTGCCTTTCAAAATAGCACGTATTTTTTATTTGTATATTTCTGATACATCAGTGAATCACTTATATAATTGTCTAACTCAAAAACACGATTGATTTTGCTCTCAATATATTTAATTTAGCAGACTGACAGTATGAATAAAGGTAATTTGGGTATTACATATTTAATTATACTTGTCCTGAAATGATTAAAAGTGCGAAGTTTTTTGTTTTTCTGCAAGGCGTTGAAATAGTAACAAAACTTTTAAAATTAATAATATATTAATTAATGGAATAATCCCGAACTATTATTTGTTTTTCTGCAAGGCGTTGAAATAGTAACAACACATTTACAATTAATAATATATTAATTAATGGAATAATCCCGAACTATTATTTGTTTTTCTGCAAGGCGTTGAAATAGTAACAAAACATTTAACATTAATAATATCCTAATTAATGGAATAATCCCGAACTATTATTTGTACAAGAAACATTTTGAACAATATACAAGTTTGTGCAATTATTATTAAGGAACTGCTTCTGAAAAATAAAACGTATTAAATAACAATTATTTTAATGTCTGCGTGCTACCAATTTTAGACAACATATTATAATTTAATTCTTGCCTAAGGATAAATTCAAGTGATTTTCAAAATTGTCATCTTTAAGTGAACGCGCGATGCGATCATATATGTATTGTTTGTTGATATTGTCGACTTTCCTTGATTATTCAGAAAGCATTGCTCCAAGAAAGCCATTGGGTTGAAGGCTAAATGTCGGTCGGAGAATTGGCTTTGGCAACTTCCCTGATATAGCAAACAGAACTGTCAACCATCTAAACACTTTTTGAAGGAACTCTACAGCGTCGTCTTATCAAAGTGAACCTGTTGTTACGAATTGTATTTAGTTGTTGAAAGGGGAATACATTTGGAATTAAATAACCATACTCGTTTCAGTTTTCAAATATTAATTAACAAAACCACAAAATAACTATTTTTTTGATGTAATCGGTGTAGTTTATTTATACGCATTGATGGGAAAATCATTTGCATATATATACAAATCCAAATGTATGAAATAAACAACGAAGTCCGTTAGTGAATATAACACACACACACGCACACACACACACACATGCGCGCGCTCGCGCACACACACACGTAATCGGGTAATTAGCGTGGCAAGAGCGAAACATTAACAACGAGTTTAATTGGTTAACTCACCTGCCTTTAGTTGAACAGAATACCCTCATGTTTTGAAGTTTTTGATCTCAAAGTCCTTATAAATTAAGAAATTAATCACGTTTCACGTTATATTTGCAAATATGTACTCTAGAGCTTGTACAAAACTGGAAACAAACGGACCAATAATAAATTCGGTGAAAACGTTGTACTTCATGTTCAGATGGGAAGGTCGGTCATTTATTAGAATTACGCTGTCTCTAATAATATAATATTATTATAATAGTCGTAAAACTTGACATACATTTTAATTCGTTATGTATTTTTTTAATATTAATAAATTAAATATTTCAATGATATATTATATACGTTTGTGTGGGTATTATTTTTTAGCCAAACTATATATGAAATACCAATACATTAAATGTAGCAATATCGTGACTGTTCCGTAAACCAGTCGTTCGGTTCACAAACGACAGTTGTTGTCCACGCCCGGTAAGGTGCAGTCGTTCGCGAGCGTCAAACCCGGCTCTATGCGGTCTGCCTGATGAGGACTTTGATGCGGGTTGCCGAAGCACCCGTAACCGGTAATCACGGCGAGATGCACGAGTCTGACGACTCATGGCACAGGTCTGTGGCCACTAAACTACAGGCTCGAATTTCGTTTACAGATCGCAATTCATCATGGATTTAACCACCAAGAACAGGACGTGGAGCTGCGGCAGTTGGCATTATGTGGGGGGAGTGGGCGCTTTGGTCGACATCGCCGCATCTCTGCCAGGGATCGCCGTTTAAAGGGCACACAAAGGAACGAAAACAAACAGACTTGAATATGCCTTGCTTAATTTTGTGTTTTGGGGAGGGGACATCTAGGGGGTCATTATTGGCAGGGGCGAGGTCGATCAGTATAACTTGCTGAGCTGATTACGGTACTTGGAAATTGGACGTAGTCCGTCGTTACTGAAACGATAGGGCCATAAACGCTGTAAACAGTAACCGTTAATTAATATATTAACGCGTTCAGATATAATTCAATGCATACCGTTTACCGCGTTTATATACCTATCAGCAATTCACATTCACACAAATGCGTTGTGCACTTTCCAGGCATTTCGATGTTTATGACCTTTATGAATGTGTTTCTGATTTAACACATGCTAAATCGGGTCGTTGATAATGTTTGATGGTACGTCAATGTTATGATTGGGCTAACCTTCCTGACCGACTTTGCGCTGCGACCTTCACGGCCCAAAACTTGCATCAGCCTCTAGTATGCGCAGAACTTGTGAGCTGTCACGTCTGCACATTTCCCGCCAAACCTTCCATATACCAAGCCCCGCCCACTGCGAGACTTGGCGCGGCGCTATCTCTCGCAAATAGAACTACTGGTGCGGCGTCATTGTCGCTTTGTCTCGCTCTGCGGTGATTTGCGCGGAAAAGCCCAACTTGTGCATTGACCGCTGTTCTGGAGGCACAGAGGAGGACGGCAGCATTCGTGACGGTGACAGGCCTTTCTGCTTAAAGAATGATCGACGAAGAAGAAGATTTTTAACCTTGCAACTTTCATACTTAGTTATGCGGTTGACACGGCAAATTGACATCGCAAATATATCCTTGTAAATAATATTATTATATACAATAATTAATTTTCTATTCAGGTTGGATTATGTTTGACAATTTAGTTAAATCTGCGTTAATCGTTGATAGTTTTCGATGTATTTGATTAACCTCAGGGGTGGAATTACTGATGTGTGTAATATTAGAGAATTCCCGCCAATGAAATATACCCTCCCTATAGGCATATCATATGGAAATATTGGTAATACATATATAAACATGTTCACATCTAAACATACTAACGTCCAAACATGTTTACGCGCTTACGTTGAAAACACAAAACGTTTTTTATGGTGGCGTAAAATTCTTAAATTTAACTAAAGGCGGCGATGCACGGTCAGATTGTCTCGGATGAAACCGATTACCGCGTAAACGATGAAATCGTATCGTGTGCCTGTCTGGCCGAGTTAGTCGCATCCGAGTCACTCGTACGATTCGAAATTAGAACTGGTTCTCTATTTGTTACGATTCAATCGGACTTTCGGTGATATTGACCAATCAGAGAACAGCAACAAGCTTGAACTTCGACCTCCTTCAATAAAATGGTCGCCGATGACTAAAACCTCACCTTAAATATTTGTCGAGCTATACCATGAAAGATTCGCTGTGGAGCGCGGCGAACCCAATTTACAATGACAGAGACATCGGTTACGGATAGTCTGAAAGTTCTCGAGGATGACGGCCAGTGACGCAAATTTCAAAAATGGAGGATTATAACACAGAAGTTCTGTCACTGTCAGAATTGTCAACGCCAACGAACGGCGAACACACTAGGTCAGAAATGACAGAACGTCAGAAGTAAGTAGCGACGGCGACGTCATGATATTTGGATTATCAATTAATTGTAATTAAGTTAAAACGCTATATAGTTATTTTGATAAGTGTCAACGTAACGTGAAATGTGCATTTTTATTCCGCAAAACAGTGCTCGTCTGAAATACATTCATAACATTGACGTTATCCTGTTGTCATTTTTCTCTCTTTCGTTAGCCAGCTTCGGTGAACGTTTATGTTGAATTTCATAGTTCACTTGTTCTCATTCACGCGTAGAATGGAAACGCTTATACTATTTACTGGCTGTGTTAGCATTTATGTTCCAGTGTGAAAATGTCTAAACAAATATTGACATCTAGGCCTTGGTTGGTACTAAAAAGGGGTTGGGCAGATGGCACATTGTTGAAAATTATGCCTGTGGTGTCTTTGTCAATATGCTATCTGGATCTTCTCTCTTGTTGACATCTTGATATAGATGACAATATTGTAATATTTTGTTAAAACAATATTCAACCATTTGTTTGCACTCAACCGATGAAGTAATTGCTAATTTAGGGTTAGGATTATTGTTAAGTCAGTTTTTTTAAGGTACAACATTGTGTGATTTGTGATTAGATCCACATAAATGTGTATATCTGTTTAATAAAAAAAAGTGTATTGAACATACAAGTGACTTTGTGTGCCTTCTTGTTTTCAGAAAAGGTAAACATGACCAAGATTGCAATCAACATCATGCAGTATATCTTGCATGAAGACTTTGTGTCATCGATTCAAGCCACAAGGATTAATTTTGGTGTGGACAGTTATTTATGTATTGTTGCTAATTTGAAATATATTATTATGAGGTGCTATGTTAAAAATAAAAGAATGTAACATTACTTATGAAGCTGTGGATTATGTACGTTTCTGCAGACGTTTCTAGCATTAACATGACTTTGTAATATTAAGCAGTTATTATATGAATTCTCGTGATAAGGATCACACTGGAACTTATATTTATATATATTATATTATATGTTTCTCTGTGGTTTCTCTTAACTAAGCGGATATTCGTTATATTAGGCATCCTTACAGTTATGTTGGGAGTCCATTGTCCCTACCACTTTGGTGCAGACTATCTGGTAATGTGTTGAAGGATGAATGAAAGTGTCAGTTCATGTGTAAAACTGGGTCAGTCCCTGTGATACTTCATTCTGAGATATGTTGTGCATCAAGAGGAATTTTTCTCCTTTATTATTTGCCATTTACATTAATATTTTATTTCACATTTTCAAATATTGTAACTATGTTTACACATTATTGCTAAATGCTTTATGTATTGCAACTACTTGTTTTACTACTATTAACTACACTTTGTGTAGGAATAGTCTCCGTGTGCCCAGTAATTGCAGTGTGGCCACATAAATAGTTTGGGACTCTCCTAGGAAAACCATAATTGAAAGGAGGCTGTGTTACCGAGGTTAACTATAAAGAGAGGTTTGCATTCTATTACCCCACATTAGAATACAATAACAAATATAATTTGGTCATCAAACTGTAACCCTCCTGAGACACTTATTCCTGAGACAAATATGTATGATGTGCCTCCTTGCTGTTGTGGTTTCACTTTTAATATGGTGTTGTCCTACACCAAATATTTGAAGGTATGGCATCTATTGAACATTGCTTTAAAACAGTTTACTGTATGTGCATTTATTGTGTAATAAAATATGTGATGCATCATAGTGTTGTCTTATTAGTTTGTACTATAGTTGAAAAATAAAAATTCAATGCATTAATAATGAACCAACATCAAATATATGTATATTCATGTAGATATATATACGTATTGTTCAAATGAATAATAAAAATGTCATCTACATGTGGACCAGCAATTGCGAATATAATCATATACATACATATATATATATATGGTCGATTCTCACAGAAGTGCAGCACTTTAAAACATCACTTAGTTGCTCACATTGTTCCCAGCCTTTGCCACCATAAATAGACATGTTGGGGAACCCTACCAAGAAATTGGCCACCTTAAATCCTACTTCTGTGGTAATAGCAGTGGGTCAGAGTTGGAAGTGATAATTCCCAAATAACCATACGAATGCACATATTTTGCATTGTATACGTTCCAGTGTCCAATAAACTATTTTATATTTGACAACCCACTTGTTTGCAAGTAAGTGTTAGATCAGTTGAATATATTACAGTTTAATTATATCATTATTTTTTTTAACATGCACTACACAATAAAGATAAAAAACATGGATGTTTTCAACCTTGATCGAGCAGAAACCATCCAAAGATTAATGTAAATAACCCCTCACATCAATGTGAAGGTATACATTTTATAATAATTATAACATATATATTAAATAATCATTATTAAACACAATATGCATGATTTTAAATTAACGCTGCCGGCTGAATTCGTCACGTAAGTGCACCAGTCTCGTTCTTTAAAAAATCTACTATGTAAAATTGTCTGTATTACATCAAAATAATTAATTAAAATAATAATTATGCCCGTAAGTGATGCTACAGCATCGCCCCAAGACGTTACACAACATATTAAACCAGCCACCGCACTAGCCCGATTGCCAACGGAATACGGCCAATGGTAACGTGTGTCTTTCCGTACGATTCTATCGTAACGAGTGACTCGGCCGAGGCAATAACGAAACTGTTAAAAAAACATGTTATAGTACAACGAACATGACTACTTTCAAAATATTTCGACTGGTCCCAGCCGCAAATAATCAAATCGTGTGTCAGGAGACTTCAACAAAAGTAAATGATATAATTTATCTACATTAAATTGTGCGAACGAACTCTAGCAAGTCGCAGGTGCCACACGGTGGTATCAAGTTGATATTTCGTCTCAAACGAGACACACGAAAACAAAGCTGAGAGAGCAGCTCTATGCCTGGGCTCAGTGTGAATCATCTATCATTATTATATATGTGTGTTTGGTTATGACTGGTATAACCACGCCGTATAAATAAGACCTTACACGTATCTTAGCAACACACGTGTCTTATCAGATTTGATCAGTCTAGTTATCGCGAGTTGCGCTGCGATAGCTCACGAGGGCGCCGCGTTTACACTGGTTCAATTCACCGTGAGTCAGCACTAACGTCACCATCACCGCCTGGCGCGTGCGAATCTGTTTGACTTAAATTTTGAGACTTGAAAAGTTAGTCAGTCATAATTCTGACCGTAATCTATTCATGAATAAATATTTCCTAAGCTCTGAATTTGTACTATAGTTCACGTCAGCGAGTGTGGTTAACGGTTTGTTTATATATGTAGGCTACACGTGCGTGTTCTAAAGAGTGGTTGTAAATCAAGAAATACATGTCATAAATCGTTAACGCGTTATGTTTATATGTATAGTTTATATCATATGTTTGCATATAACCTGATATTGTTGAGAACAGTCGTGTTTCTGGTAAATAACAGAAGAAAGCAAGAAAGCGTTGCGTGAATGCATTAAAGAGAATCCCATTGATAGTTCAGACTTAACCACATACATAAGTAGAACGCGTCAGTCTACAGGCGTATGATTGACGATGTAACAAACAGTCACTTCCGCCTTTCTGCTTCTCCGACAGGAAGTAGATGTAGACGGTGTCACGTTTGTGTTGCACTAGTTTGCCATTTAATGATTAATTTTCTCGGAGTCGCAAAATTAATTTATGAACTACATAAATGCATGTCGTGCGCAATAATAAATATTATAATAGGGACAACTGTACAAAACGAGAAACAGCTAAAAGCATAGTGGGTTACCATAGTGACGAACCTCACAAGTTTCAGTACTAACAATAACTAAATGCGATTATTCGTCTGATCACATGAAGCAGTACGCAAAGACATGGACACGCACACATGCAGACGCACACGCACGCACGCACGCACACGCACACACATACACACGTGGTGAACATATTAATAATTTAACAATTATGGAAACTGATTAATTAGTGTTCTGACGTTTGCATGCGTTATTAATGAGGTTATTTCACAACAAGTGTTGCCGCTAACCCGGTATCACGTGGCTAATCAAATCATGTGACTGGATTGCTTATATGCGAATAGGTAGGTTATAACTAACTTAAAATATTTACTATATAAAATCTGTGAACGCTTTGCATGTGGTAAACTCGACTACTCGAACGGCTGGCTGGGCGAATTCCTTAGTTTAATTAACATCACTGAAGCGACATGGTGCGATGAAAATGGACATTTATTACATTGATAAATGTACACCTTAATCCAGAGAAGGTTGCTCAAACAGTCAGTTCGTGGTTCCCTTCGGTAGACTTAATCCACGAACGTCCCTTGTATGTGAGCTGCGTTTCATCGAGTGATAAGCGCCTTGTGGCGTGATGGTGTGCGTGACATTATACACGCGTGTAGGGATGAATCAATGCCGGGAGGCATCGCTAGCGGTGCATTAGCGCGGTGACATCACAATGAGTGGGCGTGTCTTTGTTTTGGGTGGTGTTTGGATGCCGAGGAATGCTCACAGGAACTAGTTGACGCTGCTTGTCGCTTTCCTGGGCAATGACTCAAGTTGAATTATCCGATCTGTTTCCTGATAACAACTTGCCTTTAACGGAGAATGTACGAGTATTGTCGGCGATATTGTGACAACATGCCTAGTAGTAGTGCGGAGTCTGCCCGGGTAACGGTGACATAATGTCTAACTGCCCCTAACCATGTTGTCAAATTTGGAGGCCGAAGGTGCTCTGATTTGTATCCGGGTTTGTTGGTTGTGTGCGTACAGGTTGCGTGAGAATGCAAGACATGGACCAAAGCACGTGTCAGATGTCTCCAGTCGCCGGGTCGACAGTCGACGATCTCCTGCTCGTGACGGCCACGTTCCAGGCAGAAGCGACGGGATCGCAGACACCATTGGTGAAAGAGGAACTGAGGTACGATCACAAGGCACGCATACTCTTTGTGTTTGTTTTTAGAAACTGTTAAAGTTGTATTCTGAGTTAAATTATCATTTTAACTGCACTTAAGAAAGTGTGTACAACATGAACGATATTTACTTATTTTATGTTATTTATTATCATATTACTATATATGTCATTTGATGTGTTATTCAATAAATTATGCTTTTTCAAAATTACTGGTTGCCATGGCCGGCCAGCGGACTATTAAAAGTATGGCACGCGGGTAGATAATTGTTCGTCCTTTGCGCCGTTTTATCTTATAATTGCATAAAATTTTATATGAAAACAGTTTATGTGTGGTTGATGACAGTGTATGGGCATGCTGATTGGCTGGAAATGTGTGATTAAAAGATGGATGATCTCAGAAAGCAGCCGTAAACGAAACGTACACATTATTTCTATACCACGCAAGTTGACGCCCGCCGTTCGCTGTCAAATATACTTTCAATACACGCAGCTTACTACAGTGTTGACGTCATCGCGAACTGGAATAAGTGGAATATGAAATTAGCCTCAACAAAATTTTACCGCGTTTGTTTATTAAATCTTGTTCCTCTTTTAATACCAAGTAATTTGTATTGACGTTTTAGATGTAGGTTTATTGTATGCGATGTTGTAACTAGACGAACACGCTCACACAGTGTATGTACGGAGCAACATATGCGATGTTGTAACTAGACGAACACGCTCACACAGTGTATGTACGGTGCAACATATGCGATGTTGTAACTAGACGAACACGCTCACACAGTGTATGTACGGTGCAACATATGCGATGTTGTAACTAGACGAACACGCTCACACAGTGTATGTACGGTGCAACATATGCGATGTTGTAACTAGACGAACACGCTCACACAGTGTATGTACGGTGCAACATAGTAAATAAAGGCTAATATATTTTAGAAATAATCTGATGTGTAGACGGTTCAAGAAAACGAAAGATATTACGACATAATATATGGTTAAAGATATTAACCGGAGTTAACAGGAGGACACTGGTGGAAAGACTAAACTGTAATCTGACAGAGCTTGGTGCATTTGTAATGGTGGTTATGTGGGGGGGAAATCATCAGTAATTCTATATCATTAATGTTATTAATATTGGCCCACTGTATGCCTACGTCTTTAGCTCTAGTGTAGATTTATGTATTTAAATAAGGATATATTATGCGTAATGCTTGCTTTAATACACCTGTTTGAGCACAACACCTGGACATGTAGACTTGTGTCCACGATCTATTTCTAACCCAGTCGTACTTAAATACGTCGTGGTGACGTCACGCAATATGCAATGGAATCTTGTTGTTCTGATCGCTGTGGTCCCCTGAGGCTGTGCAGTGTTCGGTGTAACGAGTTCTCCCGACAAACGAATCATTCAGTTTACGGGATGTTAGAGCGTTTGGAGATTCCGTTCCGTTAAATGACGTCCGGACGTCAACGTTTCCGGATTATCGAGGTCCGGATTATTGGGGTATTGAGTATACGGTGTAGAGTAACGAGGTTCCACAGTAAACACTCGTTGCCCTGCTTCCTGTCCCCGGTTACGCAGTCATTGTTTCCTGCAGGTACAGCATACAGAGGAAGCGACGACGCCGAGGACAACCCGACGTCTTGTCCTCTTACACGGAGCCAGGGCCGGAGAGGGTGTGTACTGTGTAGTCCTTCTCGTTACCACATCGTCAGCTAAATAAAACATGCAACTGTAACAACTCTGCTAAGAAGCGAAACATGGACTGTGTTTAGTGTACAACACTACAACGATGGCACCAACACGCGCGTATCAGTTTAAAGAGAATGTGTACGTCAGTTAAAGGTGTAACGTCATGGAACTCACCCCACTGCTCCGTAATATATTGTGATAACGTTGATTGTTTAAAGAAATACACCACTAACTGCTTGGGTAGCTGTAAACACTTATTGTTTACGTTCTCCACCACTCGTTGTTATCCTTTTGCACAAATGGACATAGTGATAATCTAGTCGAAAATAATAATAAAGTTTTTAAATAACTATCTGTATATTAGATCTAAAAATGTATATTTTGTAAGCACTGTATGCAGTAGTTTTGGATTGTAAATTATATTTATTGTAAAATATTGTACTTGTACTGGTTGGGGTGAACCATTGATAAATATCGTACTTTTGTTCACCCCCTTTCCACCAACTCCTTTGTTTATTTTCGTGTGAACATCTTGCAAATGGTGCATATTGTTATATTGGAATGTGTATTCATGGGTGTTGTTGGAAAACAAATGACTTACATTCGCCAGAATCAGTTGACATATACACTCATGTATGACATTCGACATATACACTCTTGTATGACATTCGACATATACACTCTTGTATGAAATTCGACATATACACTCTTGTATGACATTCGACATATACACTCTTGTATGACATTCGACATATACACTCTTGTATGACATTCGACATATACACTCTTGTATGACATTCGACATATACACTCTTGTATGACATAACAACAAGACAGAGAAGGTTGTTCAACAATTACATTCCTAGTTAACTGGAGATGTGACGACTGTTGTCCCGCCAAATATGATGTTGTAAATGGACCCTGGTTGTATATGGACCGGGGGTCTATTTTCCGCGCCATGAAAAATGGACCCCCTCCATGTGATATAATAATTTTTCAACGTATTGAGTGAATCAGAAGCGGTTCACTGGTGTACGTGTTGAGTGAGTCAGAAGCGGTTCACTGGTGTACGTGCTGTAACGAAAACCTATGCACAAATGTGTCCAAACATTACTGGCATAACTCAACAAAGTCCATTTCAATATCTTTTATGGTTATTAACATTGTTTTGATAATTTTAATGATATAATTTTGCTTTTCATAATTATATATTTTTAATATTTAAAACATCAGTAAACCATGTCTATAATTTTGAAATCACTAAAAACATAGATAGTTCAATTTTTGTCACAGGGGATCCGTATACAATGCCATGGTAAATGGATCGCCGGTTCATTTACCATGGTGGTATATTTACAATATCACACCGGCAGACCAACGTTCTATGTGGCCTATTGGCGTAATGGTGGCGACACCTTTCGAATGCACGAAACATTAATCAGGTATAGTTTATCAAGATGAGATGATTCAGTCCTACCGTGTGTACTTTTAATCGATGACTGCGGTGACGATGGTCGTAATTTCGATGGTGATAATGACATGACGATGGTGATAATAATGATGATGGTTGTTATGATGCTTATGATTATATATGTGATGACGATAATGGTAATAATGGCGGTAATACCGATGATTATTATTGGTTATTAAGATGTTGGTGGTGATGGTGATGATGATGATGTTGACGATGACTTTGATGATGATAATCGTGATGGTGAATTTGTTATGATCGTGATTAATGTCATTATATGATGATGGTGACCGTGGCGATTATAATGGTTCTTATGGCGTTAATGGTGGCGGTAGTGATGATGATTTCGTTGGTGATGATACTGATGATTATAATGATAATGGTTATCATAATGTTGGTGATTATACTGCTGCTGCCGATAACGTTTGTAATGCTGACAATGACACTGATAATACTGATTGTGGTATGTTTATGGTGGTGATGATGATATGATGTTGATGATGTTGGTGATAGTTATAGTGATTGTGATACTGTTGTCGGTGGCTATGACGACGACGATGATCACAGCGATAGAGGGTGATGATAACGATGAAGCGGTGGTGATTTTGTATGATGGGGTGATGATTATTTGCTCCTGACAATGACACAGATGATGACGTAATGATGATGATGATGATTTTGATTCTGAAAACTGACTACTGAGTAACAACTGACACATATGACTACCAAAGACGACCATCAACACCACAATCATAATTGTCACCGTCATTAATCACCATCGGTACCGCCATCACCTATTTGTTGAGTTTGTCAGTTATGGTAATGTTCCTCTTGTAATGGCCAGTCATCACCCCGGCATCCTTGACCATTGCCGTATGTTGCAGCTGACGCGTCGAGACATCGAGCGGCAGCAGAACAGGAGGGCGAGCAATCGGCGCGCGGCCAACAAGTGTCGGCTCAAGAAGAAGGCCCTGGAAAAACTGTTGCAGGAGGTGGGTGGTCGTGGCTTGGGCAAGGACTCGTTGAGGGAGGAGGTGGGTTGTCATGGGATGGGCAAGGACTCATTGGGGGAGGAGGTGGGTTGTCATGGGATGGGCAAGGACACATTGAGGGAGGAGGTGGGTTGTCATGGGATGGGCAAGGACTCATTGGGGGAGGAGGTGGGTTGTCATGGGATGGGCAAGGACACATTGAGGGAGGAGGTGGGTTGTCATGGGATGGGCAAGGACTCATTGAGGGAGGAGGTGGGTTGTCGTGGCTTGGGCAAAGACTCATTGAGGGAGGAGGTGGGTTGTCGTGGCTCGGGCAAGGACTCATTGAGAGAAGAGGTGGGTTGTCATGGCTGGGGCAAGGACTCATTGAGGGAGGAGGTGGGTTGTCGTGGCTTGGGTAAGGACTCATTAAGGGAAGAGGTTGGTTGTTGTGGCTCGGGCAAAGACTCATTGAGGGAGGAGGTGGGTTGTCATGGCTTGGGCAAGGGCCCATTGAGGAAGGAGGTGGGTTGTCGTGGCATGGGCAAGGGCTTATTGAGGAAGGAGGTGGGTTGTCGTGGCTTGGGCAAGGATTAATTGAGGGAAGAGGTTGGTTGTCGTGGCTTGGGCAAGGATTCATTGAGGGAAGAGGTTGGTTGTCGTGGCTCGGGCAAGGACTCATTGAGTGAGGAGGTGAGTTGGGCCCGTTGTAGTGTCAGAGTTTAATCCTCTTGCAGTTGGCCGAAGTAGACTTTATTATGACGGTAGAGTGAATCCTCTTGCAGTTGGTCGAAGTCGGATTTTATGCACCTACCTCGAAAACCAATGTTGATGGAACATTCAATATTCTGTGAGCGGTTGTTTAATGCACTCAAAATGTTTAGAATATTGCAGATCATTAAGTTCAAAGTCGCCATTACAGATTAAAGCTGAACAATGCAAAGTCAACCCAACTGTGTCCCCAGAAGGGATGTGTACGGCTGTCTCTGTATGACCCCGACAAGTGGTAGAACGGTTGCGTGAAGTGCTGTCACTTATCGGCGTCTCCCAGAGACTCCCTTGGCATCGTCAGTTGGCAGCCGATTGTCTGAGGTCTCGTTCGTACACATTTAAATCAGCCGAAGTATCGACACGACGACGTTGGCTCGTTGGTGCAAATGTGTTATTTTGTTTTGATGAAACCATCAGACAGACTCAAATATAATTATTTGGAGTGGTCTATTTCACGCTCCGATAGGTGGCAGCACTGTTTTGCCCGAGGTGTCACCTATGGAAGCTGCTAGATCCTGGAGCGTTCCCGTATTCATTCATGGGGGATACACACTGTGTGAGCCTGTGCACATAAGGGGCCAGACCACTGTTGGACTTCCTGCTTGGTTAGGAAAAAGTGCAATTTATTTTTGAGAAATGATTTTTTTTACAAAATTCACCTGCTCTGACATAAGTGCATTTGAGTAGTCAGATTTTCCGGTGTGATTGAAGAAGCTGTTGACAGTAAAATGGTGCATTGGTAGCTGATTTTACTAAGAGGAAGGGTATTTGGCAGCAATTTGGCTAGTTGACCCTTTAGCCTGATTACTGCCTGTATCCATTCGTAAATATTGACGGGTGTCACACATACAGGCATTTTACGAGAGCTAGAAATATTAGATTTTGACTAAACTCGACCAGCATCTCCATGATATGATAATAGGTGAGAAGTTTAAGAAACTTTGTAGGTCAAGTTTTCTTATAATCACACAAAACGTTAACATGGTCGCCAATGGGAAAACCTAACAGTGTGCTAAGCCCATAACGTGAACGCTTCGCCGTCTCAAAACCATACAAACTGCAGCGAGAACCTGTCCATCCACTGAAGGTTATACTTCAAAACTTTTGTGTACGCTCTCATGGAAGGTTGAGAAGCAGACGACGTGCACTTGTGGCAATGTCCTTGTCAGTGACCTGGCCAGTGACCTTGTCAGTGATATGGTCAGTGACCTGGTCAGTGCCCTGGTCAGTGATATGGTCAGTGACCTGGTCAGTGAACTTGTTCAGGATCAGCGCCTCGAGTCACAGTTTGGTCATCGTCGTGATGCCAGGAGATTGGCGTATTCGTTGTTCATGTGTAATGTCAGCACTACAGAGAACTGGCCAAGTCGTCGACAGCTGATGTGTTGTGTAGGCCTAACGTTGTTTCAGGAGATGGCGCGGTCAAGTCGTTGAGATATGACGTGTTGTGTCCCTGTGTTTCATGATATGGGAGGTCAGGTCGTTGAGATATGACGTGTTGTGTCCCTGTGTTTCATGATATGGCGAGGTCAGGTCGTTGAGATATGACGTGTTGTGTCCCTGTGTTTCATGATATGGCGAGGTCAGGTCGTTGAGATATGACGTGTTGTGTCCCTGTGTTTCATGATATGGGAGGTCAGGTCGTTGAGATATGACGTGTTGTGTCCCTGTGTTTCATGATATGGCGCGGTCAGGTCGTTGAGATATGACATGTTGTGTCCCTGTGTTTCATGATATGGCGAGGTCAAGTCGTTGAGGTCAGGTCGTTGAAATATGACGTTGTGTCGCTGTGTTTCAGGAGATGGCGCAGCAGATGGCGGAGATTAAAGGACTGAAGGCGGAAAACGAACACTTGAAGAAGTCAGTGGACGGACTGACGGACATGCTGAAGAAGAAACAGTGCATTGGATGCGCTCTGACGGAGGCGGCCGACCTACTGCCAACCTTGCTGGTGGGTGGACGACTAATACCTTGAGGGGTGCATTGTTTTATGTAACTGTGTCAAGTGTGGGTGTTTTAAGCACATGCATACCCCTACACATGCATACCCCTACACATGCATACCCCTACACATGCATACCCCTACACATGCATACCCCTACACATGCATACCCCCACACATGCATACCCCCACACATGCATACCCCTACACAAGCATACCCCTACACATGCATACCCCCACACATGCATACCCCCACACATGCATACCCCCACACATGCATACCACTACACATGCATACCACTACACATGCATACCCCTACACATGCATACCCCTACACATGCATACCCCTACACATGCATACCCCTACACATGCATACCCCTACACATGCATACCCCCACACATGCATACCCCCACACATGCATACCCCTACACATGCATACCCCCACACATGCATACCCCTACACATGCATACCGCTACACATGCATATCCCCACACATGCATACCCCTACACATGCATACCTCTACACATGCATACCCCTACACATGCATACCCCTACACATGCATACCCCTACACATGCATACCCCCACACATGCATACCCCTACACATGCATACCCCCACACATGCATACACCTACACATGCATACCCCCACACATGCATACCCCCACACATGCATACCCCTACACATGCATACCCCTACACATGCATACCCCTACACATGCATACCCCTACACATGCATACCTCTACACATGCATACCCCCACACATGCATACCCCCACACATGCATACCCCCACACATGCATACCCCTACACATGCATACCCCTACACATGCATGCCCCTACACATGCATACCCCCAAAACTTCCAATTCACATTTGGTTTTGTTCTACTGTATTTATGTCTCTTATTCGTATTTCGTATTTCTAATGTATTTATGCTTTTTATTGGTATTTCGTATTTCAAGTCGTTGTGTTTACATAATACTGGCTCTGCACACGTCTCTTGTCAAACGCTTTTGTTATCACCCGATCAACAAGTGCTCGGTCGTCAGTAAAGTAGTTATACTTTGTAGTTCATCTGAATCGTGTTGTAAGCTGTCCAAAGTATGTGAGCTTTTAAATATATGAAACCATACGTGGCCATCGTTGCATTTTCTTGACGGATGACGCTGATTTCAGGATGACGCAGCGTTGCTACATCAAGGCGAATAATCACGAGATTCTCTGCCCAAGTGAACGAAAACGCTCTAATTTATGTGTTTAAATGCTAAACGAAATAATTTATTTGTCACCTACGAAGCTACCTTTCAATCGCTACATTATATATGTTTTACGTAAGTGAACTTTTAATCCTTTTATTCATGTTTGCAAAGTACAAATTTATTGTTAGCGAATAACACATACCACGTGATATTAACATTTCCGATTGGGTTATCTCGTCAATAGCTTTTGATGGTGCATCTGTCCCCGCCGTGTTCATACACATTGCTCAAACATAGCGTTTGTACTGGAATCAATACAGTCAAATTATAGGATTATAAATACGTATTTTAGCAACACGGTACATTATAGTATGGTAATTTCAGGTGGAGTCAACGTGACTTTAGCGAGGTGCAGGTTGGCAATGTCTGTTTGATATGTTTACACGGGTCTTGCTGGTAGAGTAAAACAGTGAAACAGCAAGTTTCAGGATTGTAAGCGCATGTTCCGGTTTAAATTTTCGTCGGGCAACAGTATGAATTTAGTTAGTTTTACGTATACACGTAGTATTATTGTGCTCTATTGGCCTGTCGTGTAGAGAACTGGTGACGTGACGGCGTCTCCGACAGACTGGTGCGCCATCTAGCAAGTATGTGAGTATAGCATAATGCGGGCATTAAGCAACTGTTATCGAAAAGCGCGGGAGTTGGCCCTATTAGCAGGGATTTCCTTCTCCAGTGAATAATGTTTATGATTGTTGAAATACAACTAATGTACATTGCAAGTGATGCCTAGCGTTGACGGCATGACTGCAATACATGTTGGTTACAAAATAGCATAAATTTGTATTTTTCTACCATGCTTACATTCACATATATGGTTGAGAGTTTTGAGGTGACGATCTAACTACGGTATTGCATGTATTGTTTGTAGGAATGTTGGTCTCATGTCCTCCCAATTTGTGTCGACAAGGTGGCTTAGTATATGTTTAGAAATGTAACAGTAGTTTAGCTAGATGGTTATTGAGTGTAGTCAGTAGTTAGTGAATGCGTCTTGTCAAACGATTGTATCGTGCGCACGAGAAACAATATACATTCCTATTACATGTCCATTTATTTACAACATATTAAATGTATATGCCTTTGTTACTAGCGTATGTTTTTGTCTTTGGTCGTCGTCTTGAACGGGTTTTTTATGAGATCATGTGCACGCACGGACGCACGACGCAAGCAGTCACGCACACACGCACACGCACGCGCACACACTACATGTACGCACGCACGCACTACATAAATTAAATGTTGTCAACCTAAACGTGTTGACCTAAATGCATCCAAAGTGACACGCTATTCTAATATATACAACCGCATAATGTGTATAACGTGTGCTTAGTGATTCTCAGATTAGAAGGAAATGCGACATTTGCTGAAGGATAGTTGAGATAGGTGAATAGTCTGATATAGTGTTCTCGCATACGTTCGACAGATGGACAAAATATCATGTTCAAGCCTCATGAGTCATCGCATTATCTCCGTGTTGATCTGGCAATTATACTAACTTCACCAATTGCCTGTGTACGATATCAGCCAAAGATCTTTCAACTTGCTGAACAGTTTATCGGACGTCACGTAGAAGTGCACACGGCTTAATCACCGATCACACAGATACCAATAATTCAACGTAGTATATTGTTTGATTGCCAACAACCATACTTATAATCTGTATCCGTAAGTTTACCTTGTCTGTTTGACTGGCGATCTTTTTCTTTCTCACCTGACCATGAAAATGACCACCTCCCGCTGCCAAGCATCACCTCGTATATCGGCCCTACTTATATACACATGATCAGAAATACAATATCAAAAAAGTATATTTACTTTCTTATAATGATAAACATTTAGGAAAAGTAAACGTGTTTGCGTTACGCCGATCGAGGCTTCTATAAAGCAAACTGAATGGTAGCGCCACAACAACTGCTAATAATGAGTAAATATTTACATATAGTATTGAGTAGAGAATATAAATATGTCAGCCAGCGTTCACAAACACACGCACGCACGCACACACGTGCACAAACACACACACACACACACACACACACACACACACACACACACACACACACATACACACACACACATATATAAAACACCATGAGCAAAACCATCACTGAGATGATCCAACTTTGTGCGACAAGTGTAGCCAAAGCAATCAACAGGCATGTAGTGACGAGAATATCGTCACCGACACGAGCACTGATGAAGAAACGACGAGAAACGGTGGATAATGCCGACCATAAAAAAACAAATAGAATACGCAGAAATATGCAAGATCATCCAAAAGATAGCGAAGGAGGACATCAGGAAGTTCAAACAAGAGATCACACGAGAAACGATTATGGCATCTAAGAGCCTGAAGGAAGCCAGAAGAACACAGACACTAGGCAGAGACACAGACTGATTACACTTCTAGACAAGCAGGGTAGAGAAATACAAGACCAAGATATGATCATAGAACGGATAGAGGAATTCTATACAGAGCTATACGACAGTGAACAGAGTACCATAATTCATACCGACCCGAAAGATGTACCAGAGTTAATACCATGGAAGGTGGAAGCAGCGCTAAGAGATATGAACAATGGGAAGACATCAGGCAACGACCATGTAAACATTGAAACAATAAAAGCCGGAGAAGAGATCATCTCGAAGACACTGGCTAAGCTGTATACTAAATGCTTAACAGAAAGACGAATACCCACTGCTTGGAAGTACGAAAAGATGGTGATAATCTTCAAGAAGGGAAATAAGAAAGATTGAAAGAACTACAACCCGAAACAACTACAAATTACTCACAAAGATACTAACGAATAGGCCAGAGAAGACACACGACGAAAACCGACCACGAGAGCAAGCAAGATTCAGAAGCAGGTACTCAACGACAGACCACATACACGTCGTAAACCAACTGAAAGAGAAATGCCGAGAATATAATATCCCGCTCTGCATCGCTTTCGTCGACTACGAGAAGGCTTTCGACTCGGTGCAAACTCAAGCAATACTGACCTCCCTTCAAGAACAGGGGATAGAAGACGTGTACACCAACAGCTTGGTGACAGTCCACCTACATAAAAAGAGCAACAAGACCAACATCAAGAGAGGAGTACAACAGGGCGACACCATATCGCCCAAGCTGTTCACGGCAACACTCGAAAGCATATTCCGAAGACTGACCTGGGAAACCAGAGGCTTGAGGGTAGACGGAGAATATCTCAGTCATCTTCGCTTCACCGACGACATACTCATATACGCTACAACACCGCAAGAAGTACAACAACATGCTACAGGAGCTAGCTGATGAAAGTGAAAAACTAGGTCTGAAGATGAACATTTCAAAGACAAAAGTGATGCTAGAAAATTACACAACAATATATATCAACAGCACGCAGATAGAGAACGTTAAAAACTACGTGCATCTGGGACAGCGATACAATATATATCAACACGATGCAGATAGAGAACGTTGAAAGCTACGTCTATCTGGGACAGCGATACAATATATATCAACACGACGCAGATAGAGAACGTTGAAAGCTACGTCTATCTGGGACAGCGATACAGTATCAGAGACAAAAACCAAGACAAGGTGATTCAAAGAAGAATCACCGCCGGCTGGACAGCATTCGTCAAACACCGCGACATCTTCAAGGGTAAGTTTAAACCTGCTTGAAGAGACAAGTCTACACGTCATGCGTACTTCCAGCGCGGAAACACGGGAACTCACGATCCAGGCAAAGAACTAGCTAGCAGCCGCACAAACAAACATGGAAAGAAATATGTTAAACATGACATATCGGGAGAGAAAAACAAACATCTGGGTAAGAGAGAAGACAATGGTCAGACTTTATAGAACAAATCAGAAGACAGAAGATAACCGATGGACATCGCGTATCACAACCTGGAAACCTTACGAAGGGAAACGATCTAGAGGAAGACCGGCGAGACGGTGGAGAAACGAACTTGACGAGTACTGGAAGGGCCCCATCTGGCAGAGGATAGCGCAAGACAGGCACCTTTAGAAACGACATGATGAGGCTTTCGCCCAACCACGGGACACTACGGCTGCACAATGATGATAACGATGATGATATATATATATATATATCATCATCATGATCGTATATATATATATATATATGTGTGTGTGTATATATATATATATATAATTATATATATATATATATATATACACTCTTTCCCGCAGTGGCGTCCTCTGGAGTTGAGTGGCCCTCTGGACAAGCTTAGTATTTCAAAAC
>OZ023211.1:985666-1038166 GCA_963995525.1 Escarpia spicata
AGTTCACTTACGTTCGTTCTTTGTGTCTGGCAAACGTTATACGACATCTCACCAAGTTGTTTCTCCTGAACATCTATTTCACATGAGCATCCTCCTTCGGTTCCTCCATTTGTCGCTTGCCCGTTCATTTCACTCCTGAAATTCTTATCAACCAGTTATTTTTTTCAAAACGTGTATATTCTTTTGTTGTTTTTGGCATTACCAAACATCATTGTATTGGAGTTAAACAAAGCTTCAACCTCTTCTTCTTCTGTTTAACAAGGGTTTAACAAGATTGCCGTCCAGAGCTATAAGCTCCAGACGGCATGCGGACAAGGAAGCCTTTGGCTTATCGAGAGCCCAGCAATTTTCCACCTACGTATAACCCGCCCTCACCAGATCTGTCAATTTTATTTTTGAACATATTCGCATTGCTAGCATTAACTAACTATGTGCCGTGTCTGTCGCAAACATTGGCAATGGTGACCCTCCAAACTGCTCGGTTGTTTATAGTTTGTAGCAGTTCTGTTCCGATCCATGTTGACAGATTATCTATTATTTTTATTCCCCGACGGCCTCGGCACCTTTTCCTCTGAATCTTACAAGATATTCTAACTTTCTATATCTCATCATATTGTCTATACTTGCTTGTGTTCTAATTTTGTTCATGATCTTTGTTTTTGAATTGGCTATTCTGAGGGTGTTTTCGTTACTTTTCTTTTCAGTTCATCTTACTCTCAGCAAGCTCCGTATACAAAACGAGACCAAGTAAAGCCCATGCTCTTGGAGCCGCACTGGCTTCCTGCAAAGAGTCGCATTACTTTCAAGACCCAACGTCTCACTTTCAAATGCCTTCATGGTCTCGCACCTCCATATCTATCAGCACTTCTCTCCCCGTATCGCCCGACACGCTGTATATGCTCCTCAGATCAGTTACTCCTTAAACAACCAACTACCCGCACTAAACTCGGCGAACGAGCCTTCTCTTGTGCAGCTCCAAGAGCATGGAATCAACTACCACTCACAGTGCGCCAATGCGCTAGTGTCAACCAGTTTAAAGTGGCACGCATCTTTTCACAAATTATTTTAACATTCGAAGATCATAATTATTGATACCTTTATTGTAGTTAATTTAATATTATAATGAATCTATTTTATTGTTTTAATAGCTGGCATACTTACTTTGTATATATTTTAAGACAGTATAGTTGATTTTAAAATAGTAGTAATCATTGCATATGTTGTAGCACATTAATAAAAGTATATATCGTATGATATTATTTATTTATTTGCATTAACCATTGTAAAGCGCCCCAGAACAATTATTTGGATGGGGCGCTATATAAGAAATACATTATTATTATTATTAAACCATACAAATTACGCAAGTTTGACGTACAGTTTCCAAACGAATATAGATGACCGTAATAAAGTATATACTTATGAAACCAGTACACACTGTGAACTCAAGTGCATGGTTGAACTGTATGAAGTGGTTGCGTCGATGTCTTTCCGACCACTAAACGGAACTAAGGTAATAGATAGTCTGTCAATATGGCTTGAAATGAGCGTAACGGAACTGCTACAAAAACCAAAACCAAACCAACAACCGTGCGGTTTGGAGGCCATGATTGCCACCGCCTGCGACACGTAGAAGAAGAGGAATCTGAACGCCTTGGTTCCACCGGTAGTGATGTAAGGGTGCGATTCGTAAACCATTAAGTAGAGGGAATAGAAACGAACTAATAGTTTCGAAACGTGGTGCTGGAAGAGGATCCTTCGAATTCCACAGATGATGAAGAGAACAAATATATCTATCTTTGAAGAAATTAGTCAAGTCTTTCCACTACGAGCAGAAGCCACCGTAACGTAAGTACACCACGCGTATAATAGGAAAACCAACAATGGTCGAAATGGATCAGCAATACTGGTCTTCGATATTTATTTTCATTCATAAGATAAAGCTTATTGGGAAATAATTGTTGGTAACATTTGGGAGAAACTTAGCAGCTAATTGCTTGAAACAGCTCTTTTTTAACTAGCGCACGTTAACATGACGCCATTGATTCAGTTAACTGTTTCACGGGACTGCCTAATTACACCACCGGCGTCATTGTCGTTGCCAGTGATTAAGTTGTCAACGGGGAGTGATTTGTTTGATACAACAAATGTGTTTTACTAAACCTAATAGCAGGCAATTTCAGTTTGAGCAAATGATTAGTTCGCGGAAAGCTCAACACATTTTTAATCGAGTTGATATGCAAGAATGATTTCATGACTGGACGCAGAGATATAAATCTACGCAATGTGCAAGCAAGTCGATTCAATTTGGCATTCATGAAACTGTATGCTGCATTCCAGTTACTTGATCTACGCTTGTAGCGACTTGTAGTGAATAAGTGGGTGGATGGATGGTTGGTTGAATGGGTGGGTGGGTGGGTGGGTGGGTGGGTGGGTGGGTGGGTGGGTGGGTGGGTGGGTGGGTGGGTGGGTGGGTGGGTGGGTGGGTGGGTGGGTGGGTGGGTGGGTGGGTGGGTGGGTGGGTGGGTGGGTGGGTGGGTGGGTGGGTGGGTGGGTGGGTCTATGTTTTTGTAATATTGTACAGCATGTAATGTAAAACAGTAATACAGTAAAGTACTCGTATGACGCAAACATTAATGCAACATAGTACAAAATCATGATTCCTGATATAATCGGTCTATTTTACAATTTGTCGTATATTGGAGTTTTTACTATTTGAATGTAATACTATTTATACTAATTTTTTAAATAAAGTTTTATGGTGTCGAAGATTCCTATTAAGAGTAGACAATAGTCATCTGTTACTTGTGCCATCTAGGACTTGCGTGACTGTAAGAATGTGTGGGGGGGTACGCGTGCGCGCGCGTGTGCGTGTGTGTGTGTAAGCACAGTTTCAAGAAGACATGCAGCCTCATAAATACATTAATCACGGGGCAGGGTCGCTTAACGCTTGGTACAAAGATGTGTAACCTAAAAAAACATCAAACGTTGCCGATCACAGTTCACCGGCCTTCAATAAGTTATGCACTGTTATTACGCATAGCAGTGTCTTCCTATGTCATATTAATACCGACGTGGTCGCTACGGGTGCTTCGTGAAAGACAGATATGTTAATTGTGTTTTTATGAGGTCGCTGTAGGGGATTTCAGTCAAACGTATCGATCAATAGAACGATGTTTTCTTAAGTTTTGCTGGGAAAGTGGGCGATGATAGTTAAATGAGTTTACATGGGACGCTTCTTGAGAAGCGTAGGCCCTATATGTTAAACTATTACATATCTGGTAGATAAAAAGTTGTTTATAATAGTTACGCATTAGGACGAACTGTTCAACAGTTGTTGGTTGAATGGGGGTGATCACAGGCAACTCTGGTACTTGTATGGCCGCTAGATTGTACTGGATCAAATCGCTAGATGCGCTTCTTGACACTGAGAGATAGATTAGGTTGTTTTGTTATTAGGTCGCTATGTGTGTTTTGGTCAATAGAGGTAGTCGATAGAGACAATATGACCGTCCCGTCAAATAAACCCAAGAAGGCCGTCCAATCCGAAAAATGTCAGATAGCCGCCATTTGTCACGTGTTCAAAACGATGCTTCCCTGATTTGTTTAAAATACTTGCATCAAAAGTTGGATCCAGAGCGTAATACAATACGCCCATGTTGATCGACAGAAAAGAAAACCAAGCAATAAGGCTAAATAAATTCATTTTGGGTCCGTTTGGGGGCCCACATTTTGCAAGTTCACCAACGTTAAAAGATTGGAATAATAACGACTGGTCCCCAGCCGTCTCCGAAACTACCACGGTTCTTAAATTTAATTGTTAGCGGGGTTGTTTCTGCGAGCTATTTGACGCATTGCATCCTGGGATTTTTATTGGCGCGACATGTACTTAACGAATGATTTTTGGAGGAAATTATTTTGATGAATTTTTTAATACAAGGATTCCACACTAGGGCACTATATATTTCATGATTTGGCCGCTAGGGTTCTCTTCAGTTAAACAACTATCCCTTTAATGGGAGCTACACCAGATGCGACGTCATTTCCGCCTGTCATCTCGGTGCCGCGTCGATATACGACTATCGTTGGAGTCACTAGTGTCTGATCTACGCCGACGCCAGCTGAACGTATTGGCAAAATTGTTGTCAACGAAGCTGACTGTGTCATCACTGTTGACGTACTGTCGCAGCAATTCCTGCAGCTCGTCTTCGTCGTCATAGTAGATGACACTGTCCTCCACGTGGTCACGGTCTCGGCGCGTCTGCCTTCCTGACCTAAACTGGGGTGTTGGTAATCTATTTTCTCCGCGACGTGGACAATGCTTTGTTCTAGCACCAGCCGCCTCGTCATATTCGTCGTGTGAATCTCGTCTAGACGGAGGCATAGCGTAAGGGTCTCGTCTAGACGGAGGCATATTGTAAGGGTCTCGTCTAGACGGAGGCACATCGTAAGGGTCACGTTTAGACGGATGCATGTCGTAAGGGTCTCGTCTAGACGGAGGCATGTCGTAAGGGTCTCGTCTAGACGATCGTGGCATATCGTAAGGGTCTCGTCTAGACATAGACATATCATAAGAGTCTCGTCTAGACGGAAACATATCGTAAGGGTCTCGTCTAGACGAAGGCGTATCGTAAGGGTCTCGTCTAGACGGATACATGTCGTAAGGGTCTCGTCTAGGCGGATGCATATCGTAAGTATCTCGTCTAGACGGAGACATATCATAAGGGTCTCGTCTAAACGGAGGCATGTCGTAAGGGTCTCGTCTGGACGGAGGTATATCATAAGGGTCTCGTCTAACCGGAGGCATGTCATATGGATCTCTACGACCCGGAGGCATATCGTATGGGTCTCTGCGTGTTGGTGAAGACCACCCAGATTCCTGGGGCGAAGATAACCTGAGTGGCATCTGACGTAAATATCCTCCCTTTCTGTCGTCGTAAAAACGGTGGGATTCGGGCACCTGGTCTGTCCAGTAATCAAGCCTGTGTGGTGGTTGTGGCGGTGGCGGTGGTGGCGGCGGCGGCGGCGCCGGTGGTGGTGGTGGCGGCGGCGACGGTGGAGGAGTGAGAGACGGCGGGGAATGTGGTGGTTGGTGGATGTAGTTGAAGAATGCCTGCCACACAGGGTCAAGGGGAACGTTCTGTGGCAATACTCCTGGCTGGGTTGTCTGGTCCAGTGCATGTGCCAGAGGGGGAGACGTAGGAGTGACGACCGTCCGAGGCACACCTTGCCAGACAGACTGCCGCCTTGTAGTCGGAGGAGGTGAAGGTAGCGGCGGTGGTGATGGGCTTGGTTGCTGTTGTGGCGAAAGTAGATGTGGGGATGGTGGCGGAATCGCTGATGGTCTCCTACTTTCTCGACGGTCCGATACAACCACAAAAGGCGAACGTTCTGGTGAATCCGGCCTTGGCGGAAACGCTGATGGTCTTCTACTTTCTCGACGGTCCGATGAAATCGAACGATCTGGCGAATCTGGCCTTGGCGGAAATGCTGATGGTCTTCTACTTTCACGACGGTCCGATAAAGGCGAACGTTCTTGCGAATCCGGCCTTGGCGGAAACGCGGATGGTCTTCTACTTTGTCGGCGTTGAGACATCGTGGGCTCTTCAATATCGCCGCGAAATTCGTCATCTTGCATATCCTTGCTGACCTCTGCCTCTTCCTCCTCCCCAAGTTCTTCTCCTTCTCCTTCTCCTTCTCCTTCTCCTTCTTCTCCTTCTCCTTCTCCTGTGAACGTATATAGCAGATGTCAGTAAGGCATTGTGATATTGACCGTTTGTAGCCTCAGACGCAATGCACAGCTGCGACATATGGATGTGAGATATAACGACGCTAGTGTCGACTTTACCAGACCTGGTGTGCATGTGTGCGTGTGTGCGTGTGTGCGTGTGTGCGTGTGTGCGTGTGTGCGTGTGTGCGTGTGTGCGTGTGTGCGTGTGTGCGTGTGTGCGTGTGTGCGTGTGTGCGTGTGCGCGTGTGCGCGTGTGCGTGTGCGCGTGTGCGCGCGTGCGCGTGTGTGTGTGAGTGCCTGTGGGTGTGTGCGTATATGTGTGTGTGAGTGTGTGTGTATGTGTGTGCATGTGTGTGTATGTGTGTATGTGTGTGTGTGTGTGTGTGTGTGTGTGTGTGTGTGTGTGTGTGTGTGTGTGTGTGTGTGTGTGTGTGTGTGTGTGTGTGTGTGTGTGTGTGTGTGTGTGTGTGTGTGTGTGTGTGTGTGTGTGTGTGTGTGTGTGTTACGTGTGTGTGTGTGAGTGTGTGTGCGTGTGTGTTGGTGTGCGTGTGTGTATGTGAGTGTGTGTGTGTGTGTGTGTGTGTGTAAGTGTGTGTGTGAGTGCGTGTGTGTGTGTTGGTGTATGTGTGTGTGTGCGTGTGTGTGCGTGTGCATGCGTGCGTTTGCATGCGTGCGTTTGCATGCTTGTGTGTGCGCTTGCTTGTGCGTGCGTCCTTACCTGTGAAACACTTGTATTAATGCGTGTGTACGCGTTTTGCGTGCGTAATGCATAATGTACGTGAATATGTGTAGAAGCAAGGTGTTTTCTAGGTAAGACAACCATGTCGATTGTTAGGTAGTGATTTGGTCCGGCGTTATGCGCCGTTAATCCGACCTCACGCCGCGGTTCCACTTGCCTTCTTCGTCTGACGACACCTTCCGACTGAGCGCCACAAGGAAACCGACCGCCGTCGAAGTCGGGCTTCCCAGCTTCTCTGCTTCGCTCATGGAAGTCTGCGCGCAGCGGCTCAGAAGCAGAATCAGCAACTAGAACAAAGGTAAGAACATCACTGTATTTGTACAGTGAGTCATTGCGTAATTGGGCAGAAGAACTGTTGCTGCGTAGCCACGACAGCTACTGTTGTGTCGCTTAGCCATAACCACCAAGGGACAGAAGAACTGTTGCTGCGTAGCCACGACAGCTATTGTTGTGTCGCCTAGCCATAACCACCAAGGGACAGAAGAAGTGCTGCCTGCGTAGCCGCGACAGCTACTGTTGTATCGCCTAGCCATAACCACCAAGGGACAGAAGAACTGCTGCCTGCGTAGCCGCGACAGCTATTGTTGTGTCGCCTAGCCATAACCACCAAGGGACAGAAGAACTGTTGCCTGCGTAGCCGCGACAGCTACTGTTGTGTCGCCTAGCCATAACCACCAAGGGACAGAAGAACTGCTGCCTACGTAGCCGCGACAGCTACTGTTGTGTCGCCTAGCCATAACCACCAAGGGACAGAAGAACTGTTGCTGCGTAGCCACGACAGCTATTGTTGTGTCGCCTAGCCATAACCACCAAGGGACAGAAGAACTGTTGCTGCGTAGCCACGACAGCTATTGTTGTGTCGCCTAGCCATAACCACCAAGGGACAGAAGAACTGCTGCCTGCGTAGCCGCGACAGCTACTGTTGTGTCGCCTAGCCATAACCACCAAGGGACAGAAGAACTGCTGCCTGCGTAGCCGCGACAGCTACTGTTGTGTCGCCTAGCCATAACCACCAAGGGACAGAAGAACTGTTGCTGCGTAGCCGTGACAGCTACTGTTGTATCGCCTAGCCATAACCACCAAGGGACAGAAGAACTGTTGCTGCGTAGCCGTGACAGCTATTGTTGTATCGCCTAGCCACAACCACCAAGGGACAGAAGAACTGTTGCCTGCGTAGCCGTGACAGCTACTGTTGTATCGCCTAGCCATAACCACCAAGGGACAGAAGAACTGTTGCTGCGTAGCCGTGACAGCTACTGTTGTATCGCCTAGCCATAACCACCAAGGGACAGAAGAACTGTTGCTGCGTAGCCGTGACAGCTACTGTTGTATCGCCTAGCCATAACCACCAAGGGACAGAAGAACTGTTGCTGCGTAGCCGTGACAGCTATTGTTGTATCGCCTAGCCATAACCACAAAAGGAATATTTATTTTTATTTTTTTAAAGTTATGGCTCAAGGAACCTCACAGTTTGGATCCTTTGAAGCAGTTCACATACTTCCACTAATTGGCGTATATTTGGTAATTGACATATCCTGCCTCACACATTCCACGCCCCCTCTTGGAGAACATACATCATAATTTATGATAGTGCAATTATAATGTTTAAAACTATATTGTTTTGGTGTATTACTGAAAACGTTAAAAACAGCTCATATGTACCAACCTTATCCTACATGCGAACATATCAATAGAATAGTCCACAACAAACCGGTTTGTAGTAATGCATTGTTGTGTTTCTCATCGAACGTTTAAACAGTCGTATGTTATAATCTAGGCTATTTGCATTATAAAATACATAGAATGTTAGTGTGTGCTGAAATACACTATTTCTGGTGCAAGGCATGGCATGGCTGGATACAGAGAACCACCAGAACGGGAGTCTTCCGCCTAAACGACGAGAGTGTGCAAGTGTGAATATGAAAGCAAATATTGACCAACAGCCGTAATATTATTTACTCAGTGAATCTCCCTTAAACAGTTGAAAATACGACACTATAACTGATATCAGAAATGCTGTGTCGATATTTACCTGTATTGTGCAGATTGATAATAAGAGAATGCCTGCAACCTGGACGTTTGAACTTTGCAGCCACCCTTCCAATGCCTTGAGGCAGCCATTGCTGTATAGAGTCGTCCCTTCTGTGTAGTTGTAGTCCACGTGCATAGTGGGTGACATAACGCTGCGGTGTGAGAGACCAAGAGGATATTACATGGATTCACGGGTAGACCACTCATGTGACGACACTGGTATACGTTGTAGTATACAAGTTGTAACAATATCACTTAATGATGTCTCCCCAGAAAGTAAAATAACAAGTCGGTCCCTTGTTGCGGAAGCCACGTTTAATAAAGTTTGGTTTAGCAGGACTATCGTCTCTATTCTGCCTGTATATTCTAAAGTCCATACGCCCGAGTATATATCGTAACACAAGTATCGTGCAATATTGACGTGAAAGTACAGTTTTTTTCATGAGAGGAAATAACTTGACGACAAGAAATGTACGATACTGAAGGAACCATGCAGAATATAATTATATCAAAACGTATCCATTCTTACACAAAATTAAACTAGATTAAAACAGTATATATAATGAATATGTTAATTCTTGCAGTGTGGATATATATATATACATATATACATATCTATATATATCTGCCCACAATGCGCTAAATGGTGGTTACTGTGACATATAAACAGCTGGGGTTGTACCGACCTTTCGTGGATGCACGGTCGGAGGACCTTCGGGTCGCAGCAGCTGAAAGGCACGTCTTCCATCGTGCTGTTCCTGCAGCCACGTATAGCGCGTACACGTGTTAGTCATTGTATTGTGTGATATGCAGAAATCACTTAAACTGATAACAAGCCCAGAGACAATTGGAGATTATCAGATCAAATAAAAGTCTTAGAATATTTAATAATTCAGAAAATACTGACGAACGTTTATTGCAAATAACGGTTGAAGGACTAGATGACACAATGTAGGAACGTTAATGAAGGAACCCCGCTTGGTAGATATAAGACAAAAATCATTCTGTGAATTTAATGGAAGGATCATTGGCTGATCTTGCAAACGTCAGCAGACGACTATGGTTAAAGGCAATAATAGAGAGGGGACACAAGCTTGAAAAAATAGTATTGAATGTTGAAAAGAGTACTTCAATTGTTACGCCTCAACGCCACAAATCCCTTGTATATTTAAAAAATGCTGCTTGGCAATAAACCGCCTGCATCCGAATCTGTTATAATTATTATTAAATTAGGAGAAGGTCGTTTTAAATGACCGTCGCTTATAGCATCAATTCATCTAACTGACCCGGGAAGTTTATGCCAATCCAACTTGAACCAGTCCTCCAAACCTTCGTTGCCGCAGCAAGAGTATTTAATTTGCAGATTGTCTATCTCTCTCTTGACATCACCGTACAAGCGGTACTTGGACATGGCCGTCGTTAGACCGTCGCTGCAGGGCCAAACAATATTGTAGACAGTCGACTAATGAACGCATTAGTTCACAAAATCCCCACAAATATAAAGCATTACATATGGGTGGGTCACCTATCGAATCATATCAGTTAATTACTGCACATTATTGCTATTGTGGAAATCAGAAACGGGCAGCGTGATAAGTAATGTATTGTCAACACGCACACGCATGCAAGCACGCACGCACGCACGCACGCACGCACGCACGCACACACACGTACATACACGCACACACACGCACGCGCGAACGTTCGTACACGCACACGCACGCACACACGTTCGAACGAAAGCATGTTTCTCTCCGGACGGCGCTTCCGAACGTCTCTTGAAATCTAACGCGGAAATACCTTAATGTCACTGTCGCCGTATGGGTCGTGTGTATGAAGGCAAATATGGTGCCGGCGATCGTGGCGACACAGACACAGACGGAAAGAAAGTGACTGAACAGCATGAAGTTCAACGCGTCTTGTCGTTTGTCTGGATACGCCGACACAATCCAGATGACAGTACTGACTGAGTTGAATGCAATACATAGGCCAGAGATGGCCATAAGCAGCACTGGCAGCGTCTTGTCGTTGTAGTCCTCCATGAGTTTCGATGCTTGCGTCACTTTGATGTGCATGAAGACAGCGATGGCCGTGAGCGTGAGAGATATGAGAATATTGATCCAGTTTAGCGTCACCACGTACGACACAAACTTCACTCGTTTGGCCTCCGTAAATGTAACCGCCATCGTTTCTCTAAACGTACGGGGTGCGGGCAACAAAGTTAACTTTCTCGTGTATATTTACACGTAACTACGTCAATGTAAACGAATTATGACGTACAACGTTCGACAAGCATGTGTTGTCAAAGTCGCGGACATGATGCTTGGGTTGAATTTGTTTTAAAATAAATACACTGACGCTGAAAACCACAAACGCGAGCACCCATTTCGTGTGGGGTTTTTTAAAAAGAAAAACATGTATTTCAATTTTTTATTTACCACTGAACCAGTCAACGGTTATCGTATCCAATCTTAGGAAATTCAAGAATGAGCGCATGTTCTTTGCACTTGTTATTTTGCCGATGAAAGAAAGCTGTCGATTTTCTTACTTTTCCAGCACTTAACTGACTGCTGTATAGCTGTCAACTCTCCCGGAATATCCGGGAGTTTGCTGGATGTTGTGTGTAACTCCCGGTCTCCCGGAATACACGCACTGGACTCTTACAGTGACGACAGTAGAGAGACAGCTCGACCTTCGAAAATAGTGTAAACCAAGCATGTAACCGAGTAAAAATAAAATGACCAATCAATAAATCAACCAAAACAGCATTGATAATAATCAATGTTGGATTCCAAAGCATTTTGCGTGTCCACGATCATGTGCCAAAGTGCCATAACCTAATTGCCAGGTGCCCAGAACCCTTTGATCAGCCACTGCATGGCGGAGGAGCCGAAAGCAGTTTTACGCCTCAATAATCTTGGCGGTTCTAAAGGGATCGTTTTGATCACGAGCTTTCAGTTCGTCTCCTCTGTATGCCTACTACAGCAAAGTTCGAATGCCCGTGACCAAAACGCCTCCAAACTTCCGTGCCGCCAAGAATTCTTGGCGCACTAATTCCATAACCAAGGATGCCCCTGGTGGCACTACGGCCCTGGTTTGGGTAAATGTCCAGGACTATAATAATATGCCATATACAAATAATATGAAACTTATATATCTATAGGTTGAATAGTGGGGGCTGATGTTCATCAAAACCCTCTAACTCCAACTCCATCGATCGACGCTCACTAAAAACCACCAACTGCACCCTCTTTAACAAGATTGCCGTCCAGAGCTGCAAGCTCCAGACGGCATGCGGGCAAGGAAGCCTTTGGCTTATCGACAGTCCAACAATAGATAGCTGTCAACTTTATTATTGAACATATTCACACTGCATGCTAGCATTAACGCGATCATCAGATAATTTGGTTCACTCATTTACTGCATGTCCTCTTAGAGAATGAATACTTTCTCACATCTAACCTACACTGTTCTTTGAATAATGGCGCATTGTGCCCTTTGTTTTTGCTGCCTTCTTTAAGTTTGAAAACAATATTTCTATCAATATCTTCATAACCATTCAATATTAAAAAACAACTTCTATTTTACTCGTACGTCTTAGTCCTCTATAGTCTCTAATGTTGTCAATCCGAATTCTAAGAATTTCATAACTAAGATCTTTCAGTTCAGGAATCAGCTTAGTTGCTCTTCGTTGTAATCTGTCTTGCTTATCTATGTCCTTCTTACGATATGGCCTCCATGCTTGTATGCAATATTCCAAATGAGGTGTAACTATACGTATTTCTTTGTACAATGGCACAATCAGCTGATTGTCCTTATATGTGATATTTCTTCTAATTAGCCCATATATTTGGTTGCTATTTGAAGCAGCAATTCCACATTGCTCTTGATGATCATCCAAAAAGTCCAATTGCACCCCTCCCTCGAGGATCACCAATATCCCAAACTGAACCCAACTGCCAAAATATTTGGGGACTAAACGTATGTCAACCCTGCAAAGGCTGTCTTACAATTGGAAAAGCGATTAAGGGGAACAAACAAAACGGCAAAGCGACCGTCCAAGACAGATAATCCACAACGGTGGTTGCCCAAGACAGGTTCTAATATCTCTGCAAGATTACGACGCGGCTAGAAACAGTGGGCCAGAACAATGGCGCCATACGATAGCAATGTGACGCCGTCATCAAACGTCCACAGAATAGTGGCGTCACACGGCGGGACGAGCAGTAACCATAATATATTCTCGGATGTTGTCTCGCACCACGCGCTTTCAGCGTGAAAACCACACGAGATTTTGTTAGAAGCCATTTTGGATGCTAAGTTTCATGTTTGCTGTCGAACACTAACTTGTAAAATGTATTCTGCCTGGCAACAGTGGGGGCAGACAGGTGAGGCGGCCCAACCGGCTGCTACGAGCATGCAATACGCCCAACAACAACAGGTTTATATGCAGCAGTATTACCAGCAAATGGCTGCGCAACAGGCTCCGTCATCAGTCGCACCGCTACCGACGACGACTTCAGCAGCGCCTCCACTCCCCGCCGGCCCACCACCCGACCCCGCGGCCAATGATGTTGCCCCAGCACCACCGCCTGCTCAGCCCCCAGCACCTTCGGATGACCGGCCTCCGTTGCCACCTGAACCCCCACCAACCGAGGAGCCCCAGGTTGAAGTTAGTAAAACGTGTGCTCGTTAATGACAACACGTGAATTGTTAAAGTTAAACAGAAATTGTAAATAGACAAAGACAACGCGTGCTCCTGATCAGTGTGTTTTCTGATGTCCTCTTGACATGGTGATATTCAATGCACGCTAAAATCCACTCCATTTACATCTAGCTAGAAAAAGTCTTGATCTCACACTAGAGGCAACACTTGCATGCCTGTGGCTGTGTTTACATACACCTGAAAACGTTAGTGGAAGCAATGTAGAAAGAATGTGGTTTGTTCAATTAAACTAAGATCAATCAGTGATTTGTTTGTAAACATTGAACCAGAGCCAACCAGATTGAGAGAAATTGGTCACATGACCTGAATGCGTGTTTTAGCGACGGAAAGAACTGGTCATAAATCCACAATCATCTGCTTTGTGGTAAATCATCTGGCAATTAAACACATATTTCTAATGTCCTAAATCATAACTACAGCTGCACAAAACATAACATATATGATTTCTACAATATAAACATGTTTAAATCAGCAGATATGGTGCAACCATTTTCATTTGCCATGATGCATCGACGCTGCTGCATCTCAAGATTCCGCAAGCTGACAAACCACTTCGCAACATAAGATCGTTTTAAAACTTTGTCAGTTATGAGATAAAAACCTATATTTTATGTCTATATACCTTTCATTACCGCCTATAGAGGTGATCACAGTTTTATGTTGCGTTGAAATGGGGACTGGTTTTCGGAAAAGCGTCCAAGGCTAAATAATTGTCGGATTTGAACAAATTAAAAACGCGGCAGTCAGTGAATATCCCGACTACGTCATATCCAGTGAATCACTCGGATTTTCCGTTCCAACAGCCAGTCACAGGGCGCTCTTTGTGGGGATGCCGTCAATGCCAGGTGAGACCCCGGAAGCACGTATTTGGAACAAAGATGGCGGACACTGATTGACAGATATCCACATACCTAATATAGGTCTACTTTATTTGACAATATAGCCATGCATAAATTTATATAACAAATGACATTTTAAAATTAATATGTAACATCAGCAGTGATTTAAAAATACTTTATTGGTTTTGATCATGGTTCACTGCCAGTCATGAGATAAGTGAATCTCATAAGTTTGATGTGCCACAGATGCAGCCGACGAATGCGAGAGAACAGGAGAAGCTGACAGCGCTACAGCAGCAGGCCCAGCAGTGGCAGGTGCAGCAGCAGCAACAGCAGCAGTGGCAGCAGTACCAGCAGCGCTGGGCCACGTACCAGCAGCAGCTACAGCAGTGGGATGGGCAGCAGAAGCAGGTGTCTGCTGCCACGACACAACAAGGTAAGGTGCTTTGTAAGTATAAGAACAATGGATATAATTGATCACACACCCAGTAACCAAAAACAGAACAAATTTAAATGGTTAAATGGAGATACTGTACAGCTACTGTAAAATGAACAGAGCAATAATATTTACCTATCTGCAGTTGATGTTTAATGAATCAACTTTCAAGCAGTTGGTCTTCAGTTGTTGGTTCGTTGGTGGCTTCACTGCAGTGTTTTACTGTGTCAACAGGCACCTCCGCGGAAACAACCAACGAGGCACTTCTGGCGATCAAGCAGGAGGAGAGGGACTTTGAAAAGCAGTACAAAGACTGGATGAAGCAGTACAGTGACTGGAAGGATCAAAACAAAAGTGAGTTCCCGGACGGAAAGCTCGCATAATGCTAATTAGTAAATGTATCACTTGCATTCTTTCCTGCTTTTTACCTCTGGTGTGTTCCCATTTTCTTGCAACTTGGAAGTATGTTTTCTTTATTATATTAAAAAGATTCTTTCATTTAAAGTTTTAGGTAATTACAGTACATGTCATGAATTATAAATTTTTAATTCTGCTATTTTTATTAGTTTTCACAGGGCTAATGTCTCTCTGAGACTTGTGTTTTGTATATATTAATTGTGTATATAACGGTATCTCTTAATGATTAACTCTTCACTTGAAATTACTTTTTTTTTATTTGTTATAAAGTATTACTTGTAAATGAACAACATTTATTTGCAATTAAGAATTCAGTAACCTGAATACACCATGGCAACTGTGTGTTGTTGAAAGGTCAAATGTTGTGTGTTGTTTCAGACCACCCGAACCAGGATCAGTTCCAGCAGTACGAGGCACAGTGGAAGCAATATGAGGCTCAGATGGAGAGCAAGAGGGTTGAGATAGAGCAGAGGAAGAAACTCATCTGTAGCAAACCCACTGTGCCACCCACCACTGACACCACCCAACCTCCTCCCGTGGCAGGCCAGGGCATGGGGCTGCACTCACAGGGGGATCAAGTCAGGGCATTTCACTCCCAGCACCAGGGTGATCAAGGCATGGGATTGCATGCACACCAGGGTGATCAAGGCATGGGTCATCACACCCCATATCCTGGTGACCAAGGCATGAGACCACGCGCTTCGCACCCTGGTGATCAAGGCATACGACCCCGGGGACCTGGTGACCAAGGCATGAGATCCCAGGGACCTAGTGACCAAGCCATGAGGCCACGTGCCCCAGGGGGTTACCAGCAACCACCCCAGTTTCAAGGGGGTCCACGATATCCAGGGGGCATGGGAGAGCCTAGGCAGCAGTTGCGTGGGCATCGGTTCGATGGCCCGACTGGGGAACCAGGTAAATCTTTCCTCAGTCTTGGGGAGGAGGACTCGGGTCAAGACTCCACTGATCAAGACTCGTCTGGTTTCAGCGATGGCTACCATGGAGCTAGCATGGGCATAAGAGGCCCACAGCCTGGTCTAGGGCGTCCCTATGAAGGCCCGGGAAGGTTCAACCATGGTACAAAAGGTTTTGGGCCACTGGGCCCTAATGCGGGACAACGTGGCCCCATTCCACATGGGCCAACATCAGCATCAAACGGGCCGGGCTCTACATCACAAGGAGCTCTGCGGCCTAGTGGTCCTAATCAAGGTCCAAGATTCGTTAGACCTGGTGGACCTAACATGGATAACCGAATGTTACGACCAAGTGGTCCTAACTCAATACAGCAGAACACAATATGGCCTAACGATCCAAATCTAGGGCCAAGGGGTGTTCGACCAAGTGGTCCCAATCAAGGTATTAGACCTAGTGGTCCTAATCAGGGATCAGAAGCTATACCATCTAGTGGTCCAGACCAAGGGCCAAGAGATATCAGACCCAGTGGACCCAACCAAGGCCCAAGAGGAATTCGACCTAGTGGTCCAAACCAAGGCCCTAGAGGAATTCGACCTAGTGGTCCAAACCAAGGCCCTAGAGGAATTCGGCCCAGTGGACCTAACCAGGGCTCTGGAGGAATTCGGCCTAGTGGGCCTAACCAAGGCCCCGGTGGTCCTAACCAAGGCCCTAGAGGAATTCGGCCCAGTGGACCTAACCAGGGCCCTGGAGGAATTCGACCCAGTGGACCCAACCAGGGCCCTAGAGGAATTCGACCGGGCGATCACAACCAAGGCCCTAGAGGAATTCGACCTGGCGATCACAACCAAGGCCCTAGAGGGATTCGACCTGGCGATCACAACCAAGGTCCTAGAGGAATTCGGCCTAGTGGACCAAACCACGGCTCCAGAGGTCCCCGACCCGGCGGTCCCAGATTTGAGGGTCCCTGGTCTGGACCAAGACCAAGGTTTGGAGGTCCTGGAGAGATAAACCAGTTCAGAGGACCGAGACCTCCGTTTGGTGGTCATGGCTATGGTGGTCCAACTCAGTATGAGGAGGAATCATATGAGGAGGCGGAGATAGAGGGAGGAGAAGGGAAGGCGATAGAGGAGGAGGAGGGGATGGAGGTGGACTATGGCGCAGCCACTGAAGACACAGAGTACGAGGAGGTGGACCTAGCTGAAGGGAAGGAGGAGACAGAACACTGGCAGGTGCCAGGCCCCCGGTTCGGAGGACCCGGATTCATGGGACCGCGGGGAATGGGACCTCCAGGCGGACGGTTCCCGCGCCCAATGCGCCCTAGGTTTGGTGGTCCTGAAGGCAGACCAAGATTCCGAGGACCGCAACCCCCATTCCAGCGTGGACCAGGTCCTCAACAGTTCCGCCCCCGGGGGCCCCACACAGAGGGCAGTCGGTTACCCCCACCGGCATCCCATGCTGAGGGGATCGGACCACGACCTGGGTGCGTTCCTGGGAGGTCGTCTGTGCCGTCGTTGTTGGCCTTGAAGATTGAGAAGCCCCAGGAGAAGGTCGGAGTTCATCCCTTGCCCTCCCCTGATGAAGGCGCACACACACAAGTTAGACTCACTCCCGGCATGACTCAGGACCAAAAGTTACCAGGACCACCTCACCCAGGACAACATGCGGGGCAGACGTAAGTGCTTGTTGGGGTGTTTTTAAACATGGGTAAATAAAAACCCGGCGTTCGGATATCTTAACATTCAAACACTAATATTCCCATTTTTTTGCATAATTTTTCTTTCTGGAAATTTCAACGACCAATGTTTAGATTAACAAGGTTCCATTTACTGGATTTATGTATGTGTATTTGATCCCAATGAATTTTTTCAGAATTACGCAGGTGTGGAATTTCTGTGGATCATCAGTATCAAATTCTAGTTTTATTAAAATAGCACCGCTAATTTAAGAAATTGTGTGTTTGTTTATAGGCAAAGTAAGCCAGAAGCAGCAGCAAACCCTCTGAAGGGTCTGGTAAGTTTTTGTAGACATGTCATATTAGAGACCATTATTAAGTGTAATTGAGCATGTACATGCGAGAGATGAACACCGATATAAATGAGTCTGTTTTGGTTTAAAATTGGTGTAGTTAGTCATAAACATTTTAATGATATTTAGGACATTCACAGCTAACAAAGGCAATACACAGACCTAAGACTAAACCGAAGAAGTCCCATAAACACATTTTATTTCACTGCCCCAGCCTTGGCATAGAGCCTGGCTGCACCACTGCAGATGTCAACAAGTGACTCGTACGACTTTTAAAACCTCGCCAAATGTGCTGATACATATCTCAAACTTGTTTGAAATCATGTGTTCATGTTCACCGTTAAATAAAACAGTTACCACTAATATGGTACAGAGAATTAAATCGATTACAATAGATGTGTCTGATTGTTGAATGGTGTTGTGAAGTCTTAAGATATTGCCCATGTTTAGCATGTAGTTAGGCCACCTGGTGTGACACTTGTTGCTGGGACTGTAGGCGTTCTCCGAGCATGAGCTGGAGATCATCCGCAAGGCAGCGGAGGAGCTGAAGACACGGCAGCAGCAAAAGACAGCCCCGGAAGAAGAGCGGACTTTGACAGCGGGGTCAAAGGAGGCGCAGGCCTACCCTGAGGTCTACCCAGAGGAGGCATACCAGGTCAGCTACACATAAAACTACCTCCGCACTTAACAGTGAGATAAGTCTCGTGCATGTCATGTGAAACTCATGCATTTGGCATTCATCTCACATGGCCACCTGTAAATCTCATGAATAGTATAGTTTATTTAAGACAATATTGATACAAACAGGCTTATTTCCATGTGCATGTTGATATATTTATTCATAATGCACAGGCGGATGAAGCTGAGCATCCATAGAATCTACAACGTTCTTGTCATCGTCAATGATGCATGTAAAATTTTGCCTTTGGGGAAATTTGACGAAGTGGTGCACCTAGTGTCCTCGCAGGGAATTGGATCTCCTGCATATTTCCCGACACAACTTGGCAGCTCTGAATTAACTTAGCCAATCCCGAATCAGGTTCACTAATGTTAACGTTTGCATTTTGTAAATGGTCAAAGTAATCTGTACAGTTGGTTTAATTAAGTACTGCACACTTTTCCTACAATCGCCGAAAAAGTTGGCTTTGTTTTGTTAGATCAGGTGACTTACTTTTTTACAATTTTGTTAACTGGATCTGGTCAGAAATCGAAACCAGGGGACACTAACATATTCAGCTCTTAAGTAAAATCCATCCTAGAACAAAATCTGATGGAAAAATCAAGGAGTATTTTTTAAATGCGTTTATTAAATTACTCTTAAGGCAAAGAGTGCTATTTCCATCATGATAGTCGATAATCTACACAGTTGGCACAATTTGAGATTAAACAGTTGTCAAAGTGTTTGAAAATTCGGCCCAACAACCACTCACATGGGACACTATTGCCGCATCACACACACTGCAATGTTTTGACGGGAGCGTCGTTGTTGATAATATTCAGTTGACAAGAGCGTAGAGAGCGCCAACACCTCAAGGCCAGGCACCCCAGGTGAAATGGTGTTTTTTGACAAAAAATACTGAAAATGGTTTTCTGCCAGATTAGTATACCTTTGTATGCATACTATCAATAAAGTTCACTTCTATGACAATTACGTACCTCTAAGTGAGTTTTAATCAAGGATCAAGCATGTCGATATCATGTAATGAAATCCATTATGCAATCTTTGACAGCCATTTTCTCAAAAACATTTTTCTTTTGGAAACAGGATATCTCTTTGAATAATTATGCTATATAAATAATGTTTTCAGTGTTGCATTCAGCATATTCTGCTGTGTACAATGATCAGACACTTTTTAAAATCATGAATAGTTTGAAAGATATAGCCATATTTGTTGCAAAAACATTCTTTTTTTTCAGATTTTACCCTAAAATAAAAATTAAAATAAAAACAACATTAAAAAATGCTCTGATCATTTCACAATAGAATCTATAGAGAACATGATTTGCAAGAATTGTAACTATTATGGATTCAATAAAAAATTGCAGTTTTTCCAAATTTGCCAATATTTGCTCAAAATGGTGGCCACTTTGTTTGTTACCATGGAAACGGGGGATCTCGCTGAAAAAAGTTCAATATATATTTTACTCAGTAAGACACATTTCATGCATTGGGCAGAAAAATTGAACTGTTTGCACAAATAAAAAAATGATCCTATCTACCTGCCGTGTCTGGCCTTAAACCAAAATTGTGCCGTCGAGTATAGTAATATGAAGGGCAGTAGTGTGCAGGTTAAGTTAGATACAGCTTAAACTTTGCTAAAAATTAATTAACAAATGTCACAACAACCTTGACCTTTGCAAAGCCGTAAACAGCTAGGCACGCATCAACCGGCCACAACGTTAATGTTGTGTAAACAAATCATGCTTTAGCAAACTTTAATCGCTGACATTTGGAAAATTTAATTGGCTGTGAACAACTGGTTCTCAGCGTGAAAGTGGACCCAAATTAAAACGCAGTTAGTATAATCTAGCTGTTTATGCTAGTTAAAGAGTGGTGTAACATTGTCTTAGAAATTGGCATTTTTAGGACCGTTTTTATGGACCGTATCCAGGATGAATTGTTAGTGAAACAAAATTTTTCATCTTCGCTCCTAGCTAAGGAGAACACTCGATTTTATGTAGCAAAATCAGGCTTAAGAGCTCTTAAGAATGTTAGTGAAACTGTCCCCTGATCCTGTCAAACACAATATGTTTAAAAAAATGACAGAAATTATCTGATTGTGAGTCTGACCAATGATATCACCATAACTAAATATCTTATTAGTACAACTGAGCTAGCACACCAGTGTTTTTTTTCTCGCAAAATGTAACAAAGCTAAGACAAATTATTTATGATAACAATGATTTAAATTTGATTTGAGTGAACTAACCATGATGTGATGTTGTCAGGAAGAGTACCAGGGTGAGGAGCAGGACAGGAGACAGGAGGGGTATGAAGAGGTGAGTGGCTCGGCCGTGTGTCACACACTACTATACTTACAGGTTCAGTGTTTCCCCTGGTATATAACAAGCGAGGCGGGCCGCCTCGCCATTTTTCTATGCCGCCTCGCCCAAATTATGCCGAAATTGCCGCCTCGTAGCTATTTCATATGCCTATTTTGTTTCGTTCTTTCACGATATATTCAGTGTCAGCGAACGGTGCGTAATGACACCACAAAGTCACTTATATTCCTGCAAAATTGCAGATTTGTAGCAACATCGTTTAGCCGTCATTGGACAATGTGAAAGATATCACTTGTCAGTTGTCCAATCACTGAATATTCCTGCGGTATCCCCGGTGTCTCCAATGGTGACACCTTGCAGAGTTTCGACATACTAGAAATCTAGATATTCATGTAAAATGGCGCCCAAACGGTAACTTGCGTTTTGGTTTATGACGGTGGTTGGAGTGAAAACCGTGCAGGCTGATGGCACTATGTCACTTGTCGACACTTGTGTCGAATTCGGACTCTTTTGAAGCCTAAATAAAAACCGTGCATCCTATTCACTAGCCGGCATTTGTATCTAATCCAGACCCTGTTGAAGCTCAAATAAAACCCGGTTTACGCTAGCCTGTGCCGCTGCGGCCGTGCGTTATCGCACAGCACGCGTAAAAAGATATATATATTTATAGCAGCGTATGTTGATACAAACCGGGGCGCTATTTACGCATCAAATGGACGTAAGACGCAGTATTCTTAAAGGTAAATATGCCTAGGATAATGTTGAATGATGGAACTACAGTGTATCTCACTGAGATATCAAAGTTAAGCAAAACTCAAGCGGCGAAATCAGTGACAAAGTCAAAGTGGGTCCGGATTCGACCCAAATGCCCACAAGTCTATTCAACTAATGTTCTATGCGGTTTTGTTTTTAGCAAAATAAGGAATGTGATTCGTAAGATATCTTTGTGCTAAATATATAATACATATTCCGACAAAGTTGTGCAACCAAACTTTTGGGAAAGTTGATTTGAGTGAAATACTTACGAATATAAACCACCGAAGTTCACATCCCATAACAAAATGCCTACTACCCAAAACCATGTATACTAACGGGTTATCAGTAACTTGGGTTAGACAATGATGTTTGCACAGCAATTGGATGTACTAAACAACTTATACCGTTTTATGAAAAGGACACAATTTGAGAAACATTCTTGCGATTAATTGAAACATACCTTTGTGGCATTCCAGAAATGACTGTTTAAGTAATTATATCGCATTCTAGCAACAAGTAAAATATAATCTTTTGAACATAACCCACCAATTTACCATAATATTATGATATTAAAATAATTTAAAGGTGGTGATGAAAGAGTCTTCAGATGATACCACTGGATGCTTCCCAGAGAAGTCGAGGTGGTGTTCGACTGAATAGGTCTGCCAGGGAGTAAAGTGTAAAGCGCTTTGAGCAGTCCTGCGCTATATAAGAACTTACCATTTACTTTTTTACTGACTGTCACCGAGGAAACAAGGCCTAGGGTTAGTGCAAGAAAAACATAACCATAACCAAGTACCAGTGGTCAAATGGAAACCACACCTCTACTGAGTAGCAGTGGTAAAATGGAAACCACACCTCACAGCGATAGAAATAAGCCAGAATATTTACTTGTCCGCCGGACAAGTAAGTTTTGAAATCTACTTGTCCGCCAAAATGTTCACTTGTCCGAGTGGTTGTCAGGGGGATTCGAAGCTTTGGAAAAAACCATAAAAAAGTCTGTCTTATTTTATGACAACATGCACAATGTTCCTGCTGTTTCGTTGCGTGTACATCTGAGTGACTTGTGATCAAAGACACAATTTGATTTAATCTGCAAATTTTGAAATTGCAAAATTATATTTGCAACTATTTTTTTCTGTCAATTATTACTATATATACATATTCATCACGAATATTAAATATAGACACGTTACATGATGTATACCAATATTTTAGTGATGCTGATATGAACGCTTTTATTAATAACAAATAATTATTACGATGATAGGAATGAGACAATTGTTTTCCTTGCTATTTGTTATAATGTTGCAAAAACTGTTTTTGTTTAATATGGTATATATATATATATAAAACATATAACACTGCTATAAAATTTCAGTTTGTCATTGAAGATGCCACTCAACCATCAGGAACCCGACCAATGCAAAGCCAGGAAATGTCACAAAAATCATAATAAACTAATATAATCTGATATTATTTTGTTCAATCTCTATGAACTTAAATATTAACAAAGTTCTGTATTTTACAAACGAAGATATATTCAATTGATCACGAACAAACAAACGCATGTTTTTACTAAATTTTATATTACCATTTCAATGATGTATAAACAGTTTTAACGGTGCCCGAATTACATCGACCAGGCGGAATATAATTTATAGATTTAGTTACGACGTAACGTCGCTGCCGCGCGCAGACCGCCGTAGTTGGCGGAAGCCAACATGTCAACGGTGGTTGGCACCACGGCCGCTCGTCTTGCATAAAATTTGGCTTCGAAAACTCACAATTTATGGTTAGAATAAATGTTACATAGACACAACACTTCTGAAATTTCATTAATATTCCGTTTATCAACCATCACCATAGATTGACCGGAGAGCCAGTTACAAGTTTTGAACATTTTTACCGATTTGGGACTGGATCGGCTAACGTCCGATGACTTGGAAGACTGCCGAGTCCACGTGGGTTAGGTGTAATAATGGTTAAAACTATATAATTATTCAAATAACAGGTAGCGATACAAAGTCTATTATTTCCAAAGTTCGTCAAATATGATCCGTGGGTGAAAGCAAGTTATACGTCGGCCAAACTGAACGATTTACGATTTTATGAAATACAGCCTCGATCAACGATGGCTGATGCGGAGTCTGTTCTACGCATGTGACAGAGCTAGGTCGGTGCGCTCAGCGGATGACCCTGTTAACGCAGGCACTAAACTTGGTCGAACACTGAAGTACAACACACTGGCAGCGGAACGACAAGGCGCCGACACACTAACAAGATTGCAACGTGCGCGATTGCTAGCGAACTTCATTTACGTTTGAATTTCCCCAACAAAAAAGTTTGCAATGTTGCATGCGTCACTATTTACTGTAAATTTTCACTTGTCCACCGGATAACCATGTAGAGTAATTTTACTTGTCCGGGCCAACAATCACTTGTCACGGACAAGTGCTATTTCGAACGCTGCCTCGCCACGATGAAACAGTCATGATTACTGACTTTTATCAATCATGATTACTACATTTACAAGTAATGCCTTGTTGTTTTGTATCTTCCCCTCTATATTCAAGAGTAAAGGTTAAAACGTACCTCAGAATGCACCATTTTAAAGCTTGTTTTAAAAAAATCTCAGGGGGAGCATGCCCCCGTACCCCCCTAGCAACACTTCGCATCTGCGGCACTCGCGTACCCCACTCCTACCACCTCGCCCATTATTTCACCCAGGGGGGGGACAGTGAGGTTATCACATAAGTTAATCAAACATAAAAGTAAATGCATTAAAATGTGCATTTCAAGACACAGATAGCAAAATATTTTACTATTTAATTGAGTGATCATTGATGTATTCAGAAAGACGGGTGTTGGAGATACACTATATGAAAAATTTAAGTGGCTTGGATCTCGATAGTATATTCAGTGTGTTTACAAATCTTGTGAAAGTTTTCATATATGTTGTGGTTGTCCCTGGTGTAGTGTATTAAGGGTCCATACACGTTTGCATGCATGCGCGTGTACACACATTTCTGATGAGGCTGTTCCCTTCTCACCCCACCGACCTTATTTCTAGTACCCTGAACACTACCCAGAAGATGAGCCCTACCCAAGACCTGGGGAGCAGTTCCATGAAGGTGAAGGGCGGCGGTTTCCCCCTCCCCCATGGATGAGACCACAGTTTGACGACTTCCCAGAGCGCAGACCCTTCCCTCCACCCCCTCCAGACAGACTGCTCCGAGAACACTGGGACCCTCGCGATCTACCCCCTAGAGATCTGCCCCCACGAGATCTACCCCCTAGAGGGCCATGGAGGGACATCGAGAGATTTGGAGATCCATACGACGACCCATACTTCTTTGAGCGAGACAGGTATGTGTAACTATGTTTAGATGGTCTGTCTTAAAACCTATTTCTCTATATTTTGTGACATTTTAATTTGGAAAAGTACAACAATCTTTTTCTTTTAGGCCATTGTGAAGTGAAGGCAATCAGTGCCAGAATAGCTCTATTCATAATACAGCTGTTTCTAAAGTCAATAGTGTTAATTTTTCATATAATTGTAGTTTTTCCCAATCAGTTTAGTAATCGTGGGAAGTCATAGATTTTCTAAATAATTTTTACAGGCCTAGGAATTCATGGAATTTTTTGAAGTCGTGGCATTTGAAATTTGTGTTTTTTGTTGATGAGTTGTGTTACAGTGGCTGGTTAACTTATAAATACAATAATCCTATTATCAAAGGTAGCTGATATGGGTATGTTGATGTATACATACATGTGTTATGTACAGTTTGCACGTGCACATAGACATGATAATGATACGTTGACCAGGCATTGACAATAATAGGGCACGGGAAACTCATGGTGTTTTATGTAAATAAAGTGGGAATCCTGAATTAATTCTGTATGTATGTGTTAGTGTTATATTCGCAGTATTTTTGTACTGACATTGTTAATCCTGTCTACAGATTTATGCTGCCGCCAGAGCGAAGACGCGATCCATATGACCTTCGACCTCTGCCACCCCCAGGGTACCGGGACATCTACGACTTGCCACCACGACCTCTATCGCCCTTCGACAGGGGTAGGTTTACATCACCCTCTTGTTACGATACTTTTGAAGACAGCGCAGGTGTAATTAATATATTTGTAGCCACCCTGGCTTTCATTATTCAATCTAAAACCATAATAGTATGGCAGTATCGAAAATCCATGTTATTCATTAGTACTGAAACTTTATTAAAAGTGTGTTTGGTGTCATGTTTGTATGGATTTGTCCATTGTGACATGCATGCTCATTTCTGCAAATGTGTAACTTAATTTTGATTAAATCATCAGACAAACTGATGTAATTAATTTCAACTGAATTCAGTTGAATCTAGTCAAAAGTGGCCTCTGTCTATTCTAGCACTCTGTAGGGTGGGTGCTGGTTTGGTTGTCAAAAGTGGCCTGTCTATTCTAGCACTCTGTAGGGTGGGTGCTGGTTTGCTCGTCAAAAGTGGCCTCTGTCTATTCTAGCACTCTGTAGGGTGGGTGCTGGTTTGGTTATCAAAAGTGGCCTCTGTCTATTCTAGCACTCTGTAGGGTGGGTGCTGGTTTGGTTATCAAAAGTGGCCTCTGTCTATTCTAGCACTCTGTAGGGTGGGTGCTGGTTTGGTTGTCAAAAGTGGCCTCTGCCTATTATAGCACTCTGTAGGCAGGGTTTCCGCCAGCAAAAAATTATTTGGGTACATAGTTACCGTAAATTCTGTATTTGTAGCCGCACCCCTAATTAAAGCCGCACCCCGACTTTTGACCTAACCCCTGACTTTCCTCCGCGCAGTTTGTCACAGGCAAAAACCTTATTTAAAGCCGCACCTGGACTTTGAGCCATGACCATTTTAGCCCTGCGTGTGACATACTTCCGTAGCGCACACAATTAGACAAATTAAGAGGTTCCATAAAGAAAGTCATAACTTTGCTATTAATTATTATAAATGAATGAATATGGTATAATTTTATTGGTAAAAGACTTAATTGTAATGTGTTGATAATAACTACATCACATTTTATATTATCGTTGGAATATTACTATACGTGAATGTTGTCAAATGGAAAACAAAAATAAACAAATTTCACCATGCTACCAGAAAATAACTGAGCGGTTGAATGTCCATACATCCAGTGAACGAAATGTAGCCATGCATTTAAGCTATACGGTAAAGCTAGAATTATTAAAATATTTTGAGAAGTTTTATTTTTATGCCATTTTATGTAGAGTCATGTATAAAGTCGATGTTATAAATGCATTGAAAAGACTAGAGCTGGTTTAGTGCAGTAGGACCAGCTGTGTTGACTTCAAAGGTGTTTGATTGACAGCTAGTAATTACAATGTAATAATTATCGTCGCTGCACCGCTGTGAGAACGGATGTGATTTTGTGGTTTGGCCTAGTTCTTCCAGTTCCAGACAGTTGACCCAGGCACTTGGGATAATAACACTGTATCTTGTATCAGGGGAAGTGCAATTTACTCCAGTGCAAAGGGGCACTTGTAATGGTGTTGTGTTGACAATCAGGTGAAGCCTGGCTTCAGCAAAGCTAAGGTGTGAACGTTGTGTTTGGAACTTGGCTTAAAACATCAACACCTGGTACCATGAGCAAGCGTCTGAACAAAGCAGACAGTTGTTACAGTTGATGTCTGCTAGTGTGGGACAGATGTTAAGAACGGCGGATGCCATCATACTCAAATTTCAAAAACGTTTGTGCGCGGCCACGATCCGCAATGCTGATGGCCCAGACACGGATACACGGGATGACGCCGCCATGCCGTTCCAGGCAGCGTTCTTTGATAGCGACAATTAAAGTGACTTTGGAGGATTTTAGTTGCGAAATGGATGATGCCATCATATTTGAAGATGTTTGCCCAGTACGCGCGGCACAGATACATGGAATGACACCGCTGTTCCGGCATGGCATTCTTCAACGGTCACGAGAAGTGATTTCGCAGACGATGGATTTTAATGTTTTCACATGTCTTGATCCGTGTTTCTGAACACTTTATGGACTCAGGTTTGTATGTGTTATGTAATTATTTTGGCACCAGTGGTAGTTGTAATACAATGTTTTATTGATACATCCGACTTTGGTTTTTCGGTAAGTTTTTCACTTATTATCAACGTTACTACTGAGAACCCAGTGAGCCAATGTGTGAGATGCTGACAGTGATTTTGAGGGGTTTTAAACCTGATCAAGCTGGACCTACCTGATCATAGTGATGAACTGGAATGGACACGACATGTTAGCTCTGCCTCTGGTGATGTATGATCGCGTTGCATCAATGCATGCTTTTTATAATAAAATGTTTTATTGATTTGATACAGCCGACTTCGTTTTTCTTTGATATTTACATCGTCATTGCCATACCGTTCTATTCGCTACTACCAACAACCCAGCCAGCGACCTGATATTAATTTTTTTCGACAAAATACTGTATTAAAAGCTGCACCCCAACTTTGACATTTCCTTCCCGATTTCAGTGACACAATATTGCAATTGAAGCCGCCGCGGCTATAAATACAGAATGTACGGTAGTCAATTGTGAGACCATGGAACTGGCAGGCTATGATGACTGATGGGCAGGGTATGTGGGGGCCCTCCCCCAGAAAAAATTGGATTTCTAGATGCTCGGAGAAGTGATTTCCCGGCATTTGAAGTTGGAAATCCCGCCTGCCTCATTGTGATCATTTCCATGTTTCGTAGCAGAATGAATAATAAATGTAACAGTCAGCAGGAAAATTGTAAACTGTAGTATGGTATCTTGTTGCGTTATTTTTCTTCACCAAGAAACAGTGAATACTCAAAAACATCGCGAAAAATGTACAGCCATGACAGCATGCCGTATTCTTTACCAATATACCAGTACGCCGTGTTCTACCCTGAGGTGAAGGCTTCAATCCCGCAGTGAACACCATGTTTAGCCAATCACAGAATAGCCAGCATAAACATGTTGGCACAGGCTCATTCTTCACCTTTAAAAACGTCATCAAGTATGAGTTTCATTGCACAGAATATAAAAAAATCAAAATCTGGATTTAATTTGGGTACGTATCTGTACCCTAGAATTATTTTTGGGTACGTAATTTTACCCTTTTACCCTGCTGGCGGTAACACTGGTAGGGTGGGTGCTGGTTTGCTCGTCAAAAGAGGCCTCTGTCTATTCTAGCACTCTGTAGGGTGGGTGCTGGTTTGCTCGTCAAAAGTGGCCTCTGTCTATTATAGCACTCTGTAGGGTGGGTGCTGGTTTGCTCGTCAAAAGTGGCCTCTGTCTATTATAGCACTCTGTAGGGTGGGTGCTGGTTTGCTCGTCAAAAGTGGCCTCTGTCTATTATAGCACTCTGTAGGGTGGGTACTGGTTTGGTTGTCAAAAGTGGCCTCTGTCTATTATAGCACTCTGTAGGGTGGGTGCTGGTTTGCTCGTCAAAAGTGGCCTCTGTCTATTATAGCACTCTGTAGGGTGGGTGCTGGTTTGCTCGTCACCATGTATTGGAGGTTAAAAAAGTCGATACAATAATGCCTCTTGTAAAGTGGAACGTATTCTAATGCACAACTTGTTATTGTGGATATGAGAACTGGGCATATGAACATATGACACCACCCACTAAATGTCTCACAAATATGACAGCACCCACTAAATGTCTCAAACATATGACAGCACCCACAAAATGTCTCAAACATGTGACACAACCCACTAAATGTCTCAAACATGTGACACAACCCACTAAATGTCTCAAACATATGACACCACCCACTAAATGTCTCAAACATATGACACCACCCACTAAATGTCTCAAACATATGACACCACCCACTAAATGTCTCACAAACATATGACAGCACCCACTAAATGTCTCAAACATATGACACAAACCACTAAATGTCTCAACCATATGACAGCACCCACTAAATGTCTCAAACATGTGACACAACCCACTAAATGTCTCAAACATATGACACCACCCACTAAATGTCTCAAACATATGACACCACCCACTAAATGTCTCAAACATATGACAGCACCCACTAAATGTCTCAAACATATGACACCACCCACTAAATGTCTCAAACATATGACAGCACCCACTAAATGTCTCAAACATGACAGCACCCATTACATTTCTCAAACATATGACACCACCCACTAAATGTCTCAAGGTATTGTTAATCTCACATATTAATGGCTGTTGCTTTGTTCTATGTTCTAGTTCTGTGTTCTAGTTACTTCCAGTGCTCAGCAGCATGCTGTTAATTGACTAGTCTGTGTGTATTGTGGTTAGAATTTTATGTTCTTACAAGGTCTCTTTCAACTAGTTAGTCTTTTTTAGAAAATTTCCCTTAAACCAACCTTTCTATGCTGGCACTGAGGGTGTCACTGCCAGAGTCCTTGTCATCTTCAGTGAGACAGGACTGACATTAAAGTGATAACAGTCATGGGGGATACACAATCCACAATGTTGAGAGCCAGGTTTTACACCAACTGTACCATGCCTGATCTGGGTTTTGAACTTGGCACTGAAATGCCAGGCAGTTGTGCTAACTACTTCACTACCGCTCTATAGTCACTGTAAGTAATCGCCCTATCTTGCAGGCTTCCCCTACCACCCTCTAAGTAACTAAGTAATTGCCGTACCTTGCAGGCTTCCCCTACCGCGCTCCTGCACTAGACGAGCCGCTGCCTACGCCAACCGTCATAGACTATGGTCATGGGGAGAAGGGTGTTGGTGAAGTCGACAAAGAGGGTCTCCCTGATCTTGACCGTGGAGACTATCGCCCTCCACGTCGTCGCAGCCTGGAACAAGACGACCCGTACCGGCGGCGGAGTCGGGAACGGAGCCCAGAGCGGGGTCGCGAGCGGAGCAGGTCGCGCAGTCCTGTTCGGGGTGGAGAGCGATGGCCTAATGACAGAGGTATGTCTGAGCTGACAAGGGTTTGTATATTCTGGTTCTGATTCACTGTTTTCTTTTGAGTCGGTACCAACATTGCAACTAGAGCTTTTTCTGTTGCTGTGTTGATTCTTTGAAATTTGCTCCTCGGTGTGTTAGATCGGTTGAAAATATTACACAATTCTGGCATTATTTAAAAACTTCATCACATTGTTTCTCCACATTAGCTCCCTGGTGTAGCCATGTTATGATATCTTGTTACTGTTACTACCTACTGCTGTACATGCAGGGCCTTTAATAACACAGCACACAGACAGATTGTTGCATAACACACACGGATGATATCTTGTTACTGTTACTACCTACTGCTGTACATGCAGGGCCTCGAATAACACAGCACACAGACAGATTGTTGCATAACACACACGGATGATATCTTGTTACTGTTACTACCTACTGCTGTACATGCAGGGCCTGTAATAACACAGCACACTGACAGATTGTTGCATAACACACACGCTTGATATCTTGTTACTGTTACTACCTGCTGCTGTACATGCAGGGCCTCTAATAACACAGCACACAGACAGATTGTTGCATAGCACACACGGATGATATCTTGTTACTGTTACTATCTACTGCTGTACATGCAGGGCCTCTAATAACAGCACACAGACAGATTGTTGCATAGCACACACGGATGATATCTTGTTACTGTTACTACCTACTGCTGTACATGACGTCTGGAAATGAGCTTAAATTGTCATCTTCAGTACTGAACTTGAGTGTATTTCAACCTGTCTGTCGGAGTGAACATACTTTGTGCTGTCGTAGTCAGCATGGACACTCGGGTGTTGTTTCCTGCTGCAGAAGGCCGTGAGCGCAGCCCAAGGCGAGACAGGGAGAGGGATAGGGAGAGAGACAAGGAAAGAGACAGGGAACGAGAAAGGTATGAGCAGGACAGACGCAGCAGGGACAGCTACAGGGAAGGCTACCGCGAGAAACCCAGGGAGAGAGAGCGGGGAGAGAGGGAGAGGGAACGAGACAGCAGAGACAGGTGGGTTGATGTGGTGTGTTGGTTCATGTAGACAACAGTTTGTTCATCTACATCTATGTACATGTATGTACATCTATGTTTGCATGTGTTTTCGCTGCATGTATTTTCTATGGTTGTTGCAAGTTACGTAGAATGTCCCTATCTGATTGGTGTAGAATGTCCCCAGCTGATTGGTGTAGAATGTCCCCAGCTGATTGGTGTAGAATGTCCCTAGCTGATTGGTGTAGAATGTCCCCAGCTGATTGGTGTAGAATGTCCCTAGCTGATTGGTGTAGAATGTCCCCAGCTGATTGTTGTAGAATGGCCCCAACTGATTGTTGTAGAATGTTCTCTCAGTCATTGGCTATTCAGTAGTCTTCCGTTCTGCCTTGTAGATACAGCTTGAATGGACATCGGGACTCACCTGACTACAGAAGAAGTGATCACAGGGATTCACCTCTGAATCGTGATCACCGGGATTCGCCTTTGAGTCGCGATCACAGAGACTCTCCCTTGACTCGCGATCAAAGTAATTCACCTTATGGCCGCTCGATGGCGCCACCGTCTCACAGAATGCCGGTCGTTGAGGAGAAGCGGGTTGCACGAGTCACCGTTGATGAGATATTGTGTAACCCGGGGCGACGGAATCGACCAGGCCACATCGTGGTGATTGTACGCGGCCCACCAGGTTCTGGCAAGACTTACGTCTCAAAGCTCATCAAGGTACACACATTCTGTGGCTTACACACTAGAGGTGATCTCTCTGTTATAATTTATTTAGAAACTCAGTGATTTATTAGGGGACTCTGTTTGGTGTTAACCCATTTTATCTGGATCACGATTCTAGTCGCAGTCGACACTTGCTGGGAAAATCCCTGGTGACAATGAGTGACATGTCTGACTCGTTGATGTTGATAGGAGAAGGAGATGGCTAATGGCGGCGTGTCTCCGCGGATGTTGTGTCTGGACGACTATTTCATGGTGGACGTGGAGAAGACGGAGAAGGATGCGGAGACGGGGAAGATGGTCAAACGCACGGTACGTCTGTCTAGTCTAACAGTTAGACCTGTGTGTATTTAAAGACAACCAGTCCTCTTACCCATTGAGTTTGCTGAAATACTAATGATTAATCTGATGAAATCTGGTGATAAGTTTTATTCTTTGCATATGATCTGTAACATTCACCTGTTGACTGGTCTATAGAAGGGCACAGGGGAGATAAATTAAACAAGGCTATTTTACACACAAAGCTGCCTTTCTGGAGCACCTGGTAAGGGTTTAAAAGTAGAGTAAAGGTTTCTTTGATTGATATTTCAATATTTATTTATCTAACGTGTTTAATTGGCTTTATTTAACATGCATGCAATCAAAATCAGGGATGTAATTTCATTGTCTAATTAGTGTTAACATCTCATGGAAGAGATTGATGTGTCTGGAACCCCACACACACATAGACGTGCACACACACACACACACACACACACACACACACACACACACACACACACACACACACACACACACACACACACACACACACACACACACACACACACACACACACACACACACACACACACACATAATACACACACACACACATGCTACACACACACACTTGCGTGCATGCACACATACTACAAACACACGCACATATGCATGCATGCACACACATTACACACACACACCATGACAGACCAAAGCCAGTCACTAAGTATAAAGTAGCCATCATGTTGTAGGTGCTGGAGTACCAATACGATGCTGACATGGACCAGGCCATCATGTTGTAGGTGTTGGAGTACCAATACAATGCTGACATGGACCAGGCCATCATGTTGTAGGTGCTGGAGTACCAATACAATGCTGACATGGACCAGGCCATCATGTTGTAGGTGCTGGAGTACCAATACAATGCTGACATGGACCAGGCCATCATGTTGTAGGTGTTGGAGTACCAATACGATGCTGACATGGACCAGGCCATCATATTGTAGGTGCTGGAGTACCAATACGATGCTGACATGAACCAGGCCATCATGTTGTAGGTGCTGGAATACCAATACGATGCTGACATGGACCAGGCTTACCGCGCCAGCTTCCTCAAGAGTTTCCGACGCCAGATTGATGAGCGCTACTTCAGCTTCATCATAGTGGATGCTGTCTTTGATAAGACTGCCTACCTGGAGGAGTTCTGGAGCTACGCCAAGTTGAAGGGCTTCGAGGTGAGGGTGGGGCACAACAGGGGCTGGTTTCATGAAGCGTACTTAAACTTATGCAATTACTTAGCATCACATGTTTGTGTAAACTCCTATGTTCGCTTATATTTAAAAAATTACGTCATTTACTAAGACAATCATCTTAGCGTTAAGAACGTTTTTAGCCGCTTCACAAAAAACCAGCCCCTGATGCAGTGTAGGAGGTTCATCAGAACAGTATTTCAGAACGTTGATATACCTTGCTGTACTTTGCTATGTGTGTGATTTATTATCTAGAGAACTTATTAATTCATTGTGATGTAGATGTATTTGACTGAGGTATCAGTCATGTCATTGTAGTGTACGTTTATTTGGCATAAGTGTGAATCATGTATGTTGCAGAGGTGGCAGAGGTGACATAGGTGTGGGTCATGTGAGTGGTGTTGTAGGTATGAGTCATGTCAGTGTGGTAGTGTAGGTGTGACTCATGTGAGTGATGTTATAGGTGAATAACATGAGTGGTGATGTTGATTTATTTGTAGTGTAATATTAATCATTTATTATTTAATTTATTTTCATTTATTTAATTTACTATATTATTTATATTTTTATTGTTGTGAATTGTATATTTTATAAAAGCTGTGTAAATGTTGATGTAAGAATGTAGTGTGAGATGGCCCATTGAAAATCACGATATAACGTGACATGGTCACCATCATTAAATAAAGCTTTTACTACTTTTACTAGGTGTTGTAGGTGTGAGTCACGTGAGTGGTGTTGTAGGTGTGGGTCATGTGAGTGGTGGTGTAGGTGTGAGTCATGTGTTGTATGTGTCAGTTTTGTGTATGTGGTGTTGTAGGTGTGAGTCATGTCAGTGATGTAGACATGAGTCATGTCTGTGGTGTGTTGTAGGTGTGAGTCATGTCAGTGGTGTTGATGTGAGTTATGTGGTGTTGTAGGTGTACGTGGCTGAGCTGCAGGTAGAGGTGTCCGTGTGTGCCAAGCGAACGCTGCACCACTGGCAGCAGTCAGACATCCAGGCGGTGGGTGGCCTTCAGTTCTCCCTTCTAATCTTCATCATATGTAGGCTGTCCTTGAAAGCAATTATTGTGGTTGAAATGCCTGCAATGTGGTTTTGTGTTTTCCCACTCTAGAATTGGTAAGTTTACAAACAGAGTTTTTAATTTCCTCATGTGGGGCCTTTACTTCCCTTGGCATAAACAGCAGGTAGACGGGACCAACAGGTATTAACAACGTCCTCTCAAACAACTGTCTGGTGCTCTACCTGGCTAACTATTATCTCCACAATTGACATGATGCTTTCTATATTTTTAATGAAACAAGTATCTGCCACAGTTCAACCAGCATTTAGTCATTTTCATCTACATAGTGTTATTTACGTTTTTCATGTGTCCTCATTAGACAGTAATGGACCAAATGTAACGACATAATGCCACTAACCTAGAGTGACTGTTCATGGGCTGTGTGTCATCTGTTGCTGTTTGTTTGTCATAGATCATGGACGGCTGGCAGCCAACTGCTAAACACTGCACTATCCTAGACATCCGATCTCTCCTGCAGGAAGTCTCCATCACTGAGGTAAGATATATCACTTCTCTAAGAGGTGGTCTCATGAGCCTAACTGTCCACATACATGTGTTTACTGTTGGTTCAGACCTCCTCCCACAACAACAACTTGTAGTGTGAAACTTCAGGTAATCAGAAGGCAATCAAATGACTCATGTTTTGAGATCCATGATTGTCATATTTCTTCTAGATAATGGAAGGAAAGATCTTACGTTTAAAACAAAAATTATGCACATTTGAGGGCAAACCCATTTGGCACTGACTTTTAAAGATTTTTTTGAGGCAGTATTATATGGCACTGTCAATTTGGCTGTGCCCTGTCGTTTACTTTCTGAGACACAATAGCCAGATGTCAGGGAAATATGATAAATGGCCACATGATGGTTGCCAAGTTGAAGGCATGCATCATGATTGTGGATGGACATTTAAGAAGACTGTTTTACAGGTGGAGATGGAGGACTCTGTGGCTGAGACTGATGTAGAGACAGCAGTGAAAGAAACAACCAAGAAAACTCCCAGTCTGGAGGAAGAGATCAAAGCGGTAGGTTTCACTCACCTGTCGGGTGATGATGGCGCCACCTGTGAACACCGAAAAGACACATTCACATTCTCCACATATAGTTCAACCCTGTGTAATCTTCTCTGGCAGTTAACAAATCGACACAATTTTTTTGGTTTCATGCCATATGATGCCCATGAAATCTGTGTTCATTGGTGTGGTAATGTGTTACGTACCCAAGTGAGTATATGACTGTTAGGAACTACTAATACAGTGCACGGGTACATAGCGAGTACTGTTACATGGGTCTGTCGTCACTATCAAAGGCCTGCAGCTTCCAGGTGTGTTGTACATTAGTGCGAGGTAGGTGCTCAGTCCTTGTGCAGAGGTAAGTGCACTAGTGTCACACCTATGTGACGGATGTCGCTCTCAGCTTGGGTGAGTTTGTATTTTCTATTTGGGCTCACGATGGTATTTAATGCAACTGGTGATGATGACGATTTAGCCTGGCTGGCTGTCTGCCATTGGTACGTGTTTCTCATTTATTGTTGTGATTGTGTAAATTTATGTGTGATTATAACTGGTTATAAAAGTACTTGAGAGAAGCGTCTGTTGTCAGGAAAGATTACGTTTGCGATACATCGTTACTATGTTGAAGAACCAGTAGTTCTACTAACTCTGTTATCTTCCAGTACATTATACTCCTCCACAGACAGCTCCTTATCACTGAACATTACAGTGTCATTTAAAAACCAACTAATTGGCGTAATAAAATCACCGTTAAAGTTTAAATTTATCTTGTGATGTGCATTCTGCTTTTTGTGCTATTTTTACTGATGCTGTTTGTATCGGGCCATTAGTAACATTCTCCACATGTTACCAGTCTCCCTTAGATTGGTGTCCTAATAAAAAAATCATGTAGTAGCACTAATATTGCAACATGCCAAATAAAACATATCACTACTTGTCTCAGAAAGTAAATATACATTTAACATATGCACATAACTGCATACGTAATGTGTATATAATGTTGTCATTTAACAAGTTCTCTATAAATGTATATGTGTATATAACCATCCAATGAGTGTAAAAGTGTGCAGACGGTTTGACCACGTTCTAGCAGTGAGACGGATGTGGTTCATAAAGTAATTATATTTAATTACTTTAAACGTATAGTATTCGACTTCAGCCCACTTTTAACAAATGCCCAATGATTTGTAGTTTGTTTGCCTTTCGCAGTTTGTGCCCCTCATATATGTCCATTACATATATGTCATGACCGTGTGAGCCTGTTCCCCCACCCCGCCCCTATGGCAGTATTGTTTGTCTTGGATGTTGTGCAGACATCTTGAGAAGTAGTTTCATGATAACATCTGATGCAACTGACACACGGTTTAATATTTCACTCACCACAAGTCCTGTTTTGTTTTAGTCTTTTAAGATTCATCAATAAACTGTTCAGTAATCCCACTCTGTATATTTTACAAGTACTATTCCGTTGTTGAGTTTTAGAGAAAATCTGATCAACAGACCTAAGAACAAACGTGTCCGCTTCGGCATTCTATCTTTGGTTCACTTGTTTTGATTAAATTACATCTGTGTGTATTTAATGTTTTCTATGCTTGGCCCTCCGAGTCTTATTTTAAGTGTAGGCACGATGTCCACATTTACTGGTTTGTAGTCATAAATTTACGTCCTTGTGTCTTATTTTAAGTGTAGGCACGATGTCCACATTTACTGGTTTATTGTTATAACTTTACATCCTTGTAAAAGAGTTAGTGCACATTTGGTAAGGTTTAATGAATAAATAATGATTATTATGACCATTATTTATAGTAGTATTAACAAATATTCATGTCAATAAGATAAGGATCCTTTATATCTACAGATGTATGATATAACTTGTCATTTTACTGCCAAATGTGTAATTCTAGTAAAGATGAAACCCACAAATTGCTGTCTATTTTGAAATGCAAAACTAGTTTATTTACCCCCCCCCCTTGAGTATGTTTGCATGTGTGTGGGTGTTCAAAGAACAATCATTCTTAATTTGTTGGCCTGATATTGTTAACATGCAACAATGAAGTTGTCTCCAATACTCTACTTGTTGTTTTCTGAGTCACTACTAGTGTTATCGTCTGACATGTAGACCTAGTCCCAGTGACGTGTCATCACTACATCCCAGTTAGGTAATGTCAGTTCTTGGAGTGTCAATGTTGTCCTTACATCTGTGTCAGCGTCTTGTTGACGTTGCAGTTATTCTCTGCTGACAACCAAAGTTGTATTTGTTATATACGCAGCTGGTGAATAAACATAACTTCAGTGGTATTAAATGACATCTTATGCTGTCCACCCCAAGGGGTGAAAGCTGTAAAATGGTTGTCCCATGAGATAAGCCCATAACCCACCCTGTCTGTTTATTACACCTTCTCTAGTCTTGAAGTTGATAATGTTCTCACTGGTGAAGCATTTCAAAACACTTAAATAGGTGAATTTGGTATGTGCCATAACAAAGTGATATTCCACACAATGCTGTAGCAGAATGTGGTATTTCATAGGGTTGGGAAAACAGCAAAACAATATCAAAATATCTCGTCATGAGTGGCAGAAATGTACAGTAATTATTATGTTGAACCGTTTATTTATATCCACAAGGACATTTCTATTCAGTCTTACAACTATCATGTCCGACCTTTGTAATCAGTTCACATTTTTGCTACGCGAATTACATTAAAAATAAATAAGACAAATCAGACCTTTTTGTTTATGTTTGGCAAAATAAAGAATATATTTGCATATAATATCTAATTGTTTGACTCTTCCCCAGATGACTGACTCATCCAACTGCAACAGGAAGAACTTGTCCACATAATGTGATTTCAATTTTTTCATTACAGTGCTGCACGTGTCATTTGTATTTTGAATGTTACTCTGATGCCTACTCAGTGTTGTTTTTGTAGTCCTGGAAAATTACAATCAGTGAAGATGAATGAACAACTAATGGTTTTCTTTTCTCAATGCAGACTTATTGGAGAGTTTCTTCATTCCTGGCCATGCGTGAGGTCACGTGATGAGTGTAGTTCTGTTTATATGTGACAGTGGTGAATATCTCATCGATATGTTGAAAAACTGACAGGCTATGTGTTGCATGTCATGTAATCATCTGCCAGGAGTAGTCCGGTTGGATGTCTAATTCTAAAGACATTGTTATGCCCTGTCATGAGTCAAGTTGCTTCAGTTTGAGACAGTTTTTAACCAGTTTCAGAGAAAATGTCACAGGTTTCTGTTTAATTTCAAACTATATTCTCTCCAGACAGAAATGCATCTCTTTTTCAGCATTGACTTGAACTGTTGTATAGCTAACCTCAAGACTGTTTGGTTCTATATAAAAACACTGCTACCCGTTGACATTACATCTGTATTTAATTAGGATTATGGAGGGTGATGTTCTTTGTGTTTACAATATTGAAATGTGTATCTACCTTTTAAAATTCTGTTTTGTGGTGTCATCAGAATAATGAGGCAATGCTGGACTAGAAAGGGAGCAGCCATTTTTTTTAAAGTTATCTCAAAGGAAACAGTAGGATCAGTTATAGTGTTGAAGATGTCATTGTCTGACTGTATTTTTTTATCAAATTAACAATAACAAATTCAATCAAAAATATAAGGATGGAAAATACCAAATAAAACACTGGGTAATTTGATAATTTTTATCAGCTGCATATCCCCTATAAGATTATTTTCATTTATGTGAAATTCTACACATTTGTGATGATCTGAGGTGATTTCTTTTGGAATTACACTGTGGGTGGGTACAATTGTGCAGCCTGTTAAAATATAGTTACTGTTGGTGTTGGTATATCAAAAACATGGCACCTACTCGTGTATCTGGAACAGCATGTTCTCTTGAGGAAGCCACAATGGGGTTGTGGCTGTGTTGATGATTGCAACAGCTTGTTGTTGAAGTTTCTCACATAGAGCCTGCAGTGTCGCTGTCTAACGTTAGAAGTCTTCCTCGTGCATTAGGTGTACACACAGAGCAAGTGGGAGATAGAGGCGTCAGAGGAACAACTCGGTAAGTCAACCTCTCTTAACTTCGCGTTCGTTTTACGTGCGTTTTTTTATCGCGGTTCCACGTCAGCATTTTGTACTCGATTGCATCGCATTTTTGTCATCGTGTCAAGGCGTCTTTTTGCTTGAAGTGCGTGATTTTGTCTCGTCGAAAAGTGGATTTGATTAAACTATGAGTGCAGGTCATGATGGGTAATATAAACGAAACATCAGATGCAGTCGTGATAGCAACTGGAGCATTTCGAGGAAATATGTGCCGCTTACAGATGAGGTTGAATGAAGGTTTCAGCAATAAAAACAAATGTGGAAAGAGTTGACAAGACACCATCAGACATCAGACATCATCAGACATCAGACATCATCAGACATCATCAGACATCAGACATCATCAGACATCAGACATCATCACGGCCAGACAAATGATGGAAATCGATCAGAAAGAACATTGCGATTACACATTGATTAGATATTGATACAGAAGCTGTGACACCATTGTAAAATGGCATCGCACAGTGAGAGATGATTTTATTAGGTTGCTTGTTGGTGGCATGTTAGCAGAAAAGAAATGCATTGTTGACAGTTTTATGCATTAGTAAGGCCTGCAGCGTAATCAATAAATTCATGTATTTGCCACACTCTTGGTGCACTTCAGGCCAACCCTGGAGTGCAGTGAAGCATCGTGGTTCAATAAACCATCTGCCTGTTTCAGTCTCTTGTCTTCTGTGCGTCATTCTTTGTTATAGAATAGGCGTAAAAGCTTTTGTTAATTTATACTGTTCACGTGATTTTGGACAACAACAGCATCTATGTTTGCATCAAGCATGGAGAATTTTTTTCACCACATGGATGTGGACAATGGACTCTGCTACACCTCTGCACTGTTGCCAACAGGATGTCATGCCTTGAGACAGTTTTCCAGTTTGTCGCCAATTGTACGAGAGTGCAACCATTCCACTTAGGAGACGTGTGTTTTTTGATGTGGCAAATCATTTTTGACATCCATCCACTGATGGCGATGATCTTCACATTTTGGAGAGAAAAAACATTTAAGTCGACTTGTTTTTATCAGTATACAATGTTTTGTCACAACACTCATGTAAAGTATTACAGTACAATTCAAAGTAAGATTCAATCAGATGTCATAAAACACTGATAAAATGTTGATCTGCTATTTAATAAAATATAGTCATTAGCAGACAGCAGCCTTTTGTTGTTTGTTTTGAAATGTTTGGAAGATGCCAATGTTACCTGCTATTCATATAATATTTGTGTGAAAATGCAACAAAGATGTCTGCTTGTCATTAATATTAAATTTTCGCGAAAACTTATTGTGTTTCCATGTGCGTCTTTTTTGTGGATTCCAAGCGACTTTGATTTTTTGCGGCTATCCTTTAATAAAGCTTCATCGTGTGACTCGCAGATCATCAACCTGTTTTTACACCTTTTTGAGACTTCAGTTGTACGTGTTGTAACATTGTAATGAGATGTAGTTGCAGTGGACACTCACAAATTGGTCTTTTACTTGTAACATGCGTTGATGGAGATGGGAGGTGTCTAAAAACAATCTTGTTCATTGCATGTTCTCAATCTGCTCAAGGAAGGCTACAGGATAGGACAGTTTCTGAAGTTCATTGGAATGGATGTGTTCAACGTTTAAATATTAGTGAGGTTAGCTGTGTGCATTGGATAATGAGATGCTGTTTAGAGTGTGGCAGGACCCTAGCCTTTTAAACTTTCTCGAGCAGTTTGTTATTGCTGTTGGTAAATGGTGTGACTTTTTGACATGATTCGTGATGGATACATATGTTGTGTTATGGCTGATATTGCTGTTGTTTCATGACAGATGCCTGCATTGTCTTGTAATTGATATTGCTATGGCAGTTTATGACAGACACATATGGGGTGTTATGAGTGACACAGTTGTGACATTTTGTAGCAGACACTAAACAGATAGAGGCCAATGTGATACTTGACAATGCTGTGTCGAGTTGTGACTCGGAATTACCTAGCTTTGTCTGGTACGCTGGCAATGTTGTGACTGACAATGATGTAGAGTTGTAAAATGACATCAGTGTTGTGGTGTTGTGATTGATAGTGTTGTGACTGACAGTGTTGTAGTGTTGTGACTGACAGTGTTGTAGTGTTGTGACTGACAGTGTTGTGGTATTGTGACTGACAGTGTTGTGGTGTTGTGACTGCCAGTGTTGTGGTGTTGTGACTGACAGTGTTGTGGTGTTGTGACTGACAGTGTTGTGGTATTGTGACTGCCAGTGTTGTGGTGTTGTGACTGACAGTGTTGTGGTATATTGTGACTGACAGTGTTGTGGTGTTATGACTGACATTGTTGTGGTGTTGTGATTGACAGTGTTGTGACTGGCAGTGTGGTGGTGTTGTGACTGACAGTGTTGTGGTGTTGTGACTGCCAGTGTTGTGGTGTTGTGACTGACAGTGTTGTGGTATTGTGACTGACAGTGTTGTAGTATTGTGACTGACAGTGTTGTGGTATATTGTGACTGACAGTGTTGGGGTGTTGTGACTGACAGTGCTGTAGTGTTGTGATTGACAGTGTTGTGACTGGCAGTGTGGTGGTGTTGTGACTGACAGTGTTGTGGTATTGTGTTGCAGACAAATTGGATGGTATCCGAGCAGTGAAGAAGAAGCAGGAAGATCACCCGCAGCGCCTAGAGGACTACTTGCAGCTAACCGACGACTATGACTCACGCACCTCACAGCCCGGACAGAAACGGGTACGATACCTGCACACTCAGTGGATGGTGGTGATGGCTGTCAGGTGGTCATGGGATCACTTGGTTGTGTAGTCAGGTGGTCACGGGATCACTTGGTTGTGTAGTCAGGTGGTCACGGGATCACTTGGTTGTGCAGTCAGGTGGTCACGGGATCACTTGGTTGTGCAGTCAGGTGGTCACTGGATCACTTGGTTGTGTAGTCAGGTGGTCACGGGATCACTTGGTTGTGCAGTCATGTGGTCACGGGATCACTTGGTTGTGCAGTCAGGTGGTCACGGGATCACTTGGTTGTACAGTTAGGTGATCAAGGAATCACTTGGTTGTGCAGTCAGGTGGTCACTGGATCACTTGGTTGTGTAGTCAGGTGGTCACGGGATCACTTGGTTGTGCAGTCATGTGGTCACGGGATCACTTGGTTGTGCAGTCAGGTGGTCACGGGATCACTTGGTTGTACAGTTAGGTGATCAAGGAATCACTTGGTTGTGCAGTCAGGTGGTTACTGGATCACTTGGTTGTGCAGTCAGGTGGTCACGGGATCACTTGGTTTTGCAGTCAGGTGGTCACGGGATCACTTGGTTGAGTAGTCAGGTGGTCACGGGATCACTTGGTTGTGTATTGTCAACACCCATGAAATGGTGCTCCCTCCAGATGCAGTGGTTTTACTCTCTTCTTAATCTTGTTAAATGTAAACTTTAAAATATTTGTCTTGAAACTTTAACAATTAAACACATAACGGTCTTATTATATTTTGAGAATATTAATTTTAACACATTTGCATGGCAAAGATGTTAGAATAGATTACTTGTACTTTATGCTATATACTCTGATGTTTTGTTAGAGTTTCAAGATGTCGTAAGAGTTTGAATGTCATTCAGGTGAGATGGGCTAGTGATGTTACCTGTGATTGGTTCAGGTGAGATGGGCTAGTGATGTTACCTGTAATTGGTTCAGGTGAGATGGGCTGGTGATGTTACCTGTGATTGGTTCAGGTGAGATGGGCTGGTGATGTTACCTGTGATTGGTTCAGGTGAGGTGGGCTGGTGATGTTACCTGTGATTGGTTCAGGTGAGGTGGGCTCAGGATGAGAAATTTCCGGTTTTTGCCGGAATTCCGGTTTTTATACTGCTCCAAAGATCTCTTTTGTGGATCGTGTAAATTCGGGGAGAAAAAATGAATGTTTGGGGTAGGGCATATAAAATCCTGGACAATTCACTGACGACCTATCTGCGGATTGAGTTAACCATCTATCCACCGGGTGTCGCCACGTGTTAATGATGCTGCCTGGCGATTAGAGACAAGAACCGACCCAACCGAACCTGTGAATCTGCAAAGTAAAATCCTTAGTTCTGTCGGCTGTTCGCTTCAGCGCTTTTGAAGTGTGCGCACAAAAGCAGTGGACCAATAGGAAACGACGATGTACTTTGTGGAGATGTCGATCATTTTCGAACACAATGGCTGATCGACGATTTTTTGTACGGCAAGACAAATGTTGCGTGAAGGACATTAACAAAAGTGTCAAGAATAAGTGTAATTGGGCATAGCTGGAGAGATCGGCTGGAGACACTGTTGGATATATTCATCAGTAAATTATCAGCACCAGGAAAAGCCTACTGTTTGTGGTGCGAGGCCGATGTCAACTATGCGGATTGGATTCTACAGGCTGCAGTCAGAGGGGAACCGAAGGCATTGAAGTTCACACGCTGGCACTGCACACACTGGTCACCAATGTTCTATTAGAATCTGAACAGAGGACGTATCACATGGAAGTTCGCCGATTCCATGTAGACAACACACTTCCACAAGCACCCACAAGTTCCAGATTGGACTCGTGGTGGGCTACCATATTCTCTACTGGCAAGTTCCCAGCCTTGTCAAAGCTGGTGGCTGCAATGATGAGCTGCTTTCATGGTCCTCAAGTGGAAGGGTGTTTTAGTCACATGTCTAGCATCATGAATACTGCCACTGCCAGAAAGAATGTTAGTACATTCAACACTATCCAGACAGTGACGTACTCACTCATGGCAAGCAACAAGACTGCTATACAGGACTTCCACAAACAGGACTCCTTGCCTCGTTCACAACACGAGGGGTGCAAAATGTACTCCGTCCATCTTGTCGAGGAAGGAAAGATGAAGGAGGAGAAGAAAACTGAGCTGAACAAGGCAGCCATCAAGTACAAAGCTAAGGAAGCAGTTGAGCTGGCAATGACGAAAGCTAGAATGGCCCATCAACGGGCTGTTTTGACAAAGCTGGCCAAGGAGAAAGCTGCCCTTCAGCCAACTTGGGTTCAGCCCAGAAAATATAATTAACAAGTGAGTTAGTACTATGACAATGTGTGCGTGAGTCCGTGTGCTTTTTTTTTGCTACTGGAAATGTTAAGATTTTCTATTTAATATTGCTCAAAATACACCATATGTCATCTACAATTTAAAATGATCTCTGAGGAGTCCCCCCTCCCCCCGATTAGATGAGACAGTCCTCTCGGGCTAAAAAGTGGGCCACAGCAAAAATTTCCGGTTTTTTCTCTGAATGTCCCTCTCATCCCTGTGAGCTGGTGATGTTAACTGTGATTGGTTCAGGTGAGGTGGGCTGGTGATGTTACCTGTGATTGGTTCAGGTGAGATGGGCCGACATTGAGGAGAGGAAGCAGCAGCTGAGAATGAGAGACATTGGCTTCGTTGTGGGACAGACCAACTGGGCAAAGATGACAGACGATAGTTACGCCCACCGCGCTCTCAACCGCACCAAGTACATCTGAGAGGTGAGGCACCTGTATGAGACTGTTCTTCCTCCCCTTCATCCCTTGTGGGGTGGAGGTCACACCACTTGGTTCCTTCTGCTCCCTTCGTGATTCTTCTCCACCTATCATCATCTAAAATGTTCTCCCTCGACTGTTTATCACTGTTCTTGTGTGATATCTTGACATTGTCTCTCCACGTTCATTTTGGTTTACTTCATTTCCTTCTAACATGCTCTGCTGGTTTCCAAGCTATCGTTGTTCTAGACCGTTGTCTTTGTAGTCCATCTGCTGCTGCTTCAACAGTAATTTTGTTAACGACCCTATGTATGAGGCAATAAAAGCTGTGCATTGCTTCAATCTGCTGTCTGTGTCGAGGGAAGTAAGATATTCCCAACACAAGGTAAACAGGAAACTGGTCGTGGACTCACTCACTCTAAAGAAGGAAAACCTGAAAATAAACCAGTCAACGCGATATGCATTTGGAGTTTGTTGATTTGAGAACATGTGCTTTCAATAAGATTTTTTTTTAATGTACAGTGTTGGTGATAAGCTAAGCAATATGTCTAATGCTATTTGCCATTGTACTGACTGAAGCAAACAGTAGCTCGTGTAATCGGTTGCTTTCACTTTCTGTTTCAGAATATGGAATGATCATAGCAAGTACGACATAGTGTGTTGGTCAAGTGATGTATAGGCAGAGGGAGAAAGTTGACAGTGACATTATGACCTCCACGTCACACACACACAGTGGCCAGTCACAGTAGATGAGACAGATGGACATATAAGACGTTGGGTGTAATGCTCGAACTAGGAGCACCTAATGTTTACTGCTAACTTTTGCAGTTACTCTTGTTTCATGTGGTTACTGTCGGTGTCTCAATAGTTACTAGACGTTGGTTTACAGTTTGCTGCGGTAGTCCAGCAATTTTGTGGTATTGTGATGTCTTGTTTTAATTCGATATACCTCTACACACCATGACATGGGAGTGACAGGCACGTTCCATGTACCATCACAATCTGTGAGCCAAGTGGAGATCCCATGACATGGGAGTGACAGGCACGTTCCATGTACCATCACAATCTGTGAGCCAAGTGGAGATCCCATGACATGGGAGTGACAGGCACGTTCCATGTACCATCACAATCTGTGAGCCAAGTGGAGATCCCATGACATGGGAGTGACAGGCACGTTCCATGTACCATCACAATCTGTGAGCCAAGTGGAGATCCCATGACATGGGAGTGACAGGCACGTTCCATGTACCATCACAATCTGTGAGCCAAGTGGAGATCCCGGTGATTGCTAGCCTACAATTCAGTACGAGGGAAGCAGAGATGTTTTCATTGGGCCATTCAAAAATTACGTAATGCCAGAGAAAGTGGAGAGATACAGTCATGTATGACAAAATGTTAGAGCTATATGCTTGTTTGATAAGCACAAAACACTATTTTATCTGGACACTTATGAGTTGACTATTTCTTAATATTGCGGTTCAAGGCATAAAGATAATTTGTGACATCTTGTGCATTTGTGTTGCAGTGCCAATGGGTGTGAAGTGTCAAACGTAATTACCTATCACACCTTTTTTAATGGCCTCCAAATTGTTTGATTATAAACGTTATTATTGTGTTGTCTCAATAGTTATATGTAGTCTGCTTCGGTGAAATCACTTTATCTTCGTGATCTGTTGTACGCAGTGAAAGCAAGCTTGATTTAACAGAGTTAATGTAATAAGTTGAAAGGCCTGTGACTACCGAAGTTTTATTGTTTTACGATGGAATTACAATAAGTTAAATAAATTAAGATACATGTTACGTCTTTGTCGCTTCCATAATTAAACTTGCAGTGCTTGATATCTGACTGACAAATCAACTTTTAAATGGACAAGGGACACTTTCAAATGTTGTGATTGCACAATTTAATTTATCTAGGTATGTTTTCGGCATTTAATTGATAAAGAAACACTAAAAATTTTCATTTAAAAAACTTGTTCGAGTGAACAGTGTCGTCATATTTGACTCGTCCTGTGGCGTTGTTTCATTGACTCTTACACGATGTGTATATCCATAACATGCACGCATGCCATTTGTCACGAATCGAGGACTGCAGAGTTATTACTGCGATGTCGTCAGGCAAGTAGTGGTGTGACAACTTGGCTCATGCAACAGAGTTGGAAAATAACAAAACATGAATATTTATCGTCAGCATAAATTTATAATCTTAATTTTGTTCCTTTACAATCACAAGACTGACTGAACGTACAAAATAACTGTTTGTTCAGACGGCATGCTTCTCTTTTATATTAGAACAAATGTTTATTATTTATTTAATACTTTTAATATAATGACTAAATGTGTTATTAGCTACATTATAAAATACAGTGCACTCTGGATAAATGGACTTTATCATGTTTTAGCACCGTATAGGCCCGGGCCCGAGGAAACATAGACTTATGCGAGTTATGTGGAGTTCACTGTAATATGCACGAGCGCACACTCATTCACTGTCAATTGTGAGCTGTTGAGTATGTGGCAATGTGTTACAAAGGACGATGCGGAATCTGAACACGGATGGCTGGAGCCGACACAGTTCGACACCCCGTGGCCGATTTTATCAGTGTACGGGCGTTTGTGATTACTTACGTCGAATTTGCTCAGGTTAATGTATTACACACGTTATTTGTGAAAGAGATTCATTAATGCAGTTCTGATGGAGCGGTGTAAAACGATGTATAGCAGACTGCTGATGGAGGAATTGTTGAAGAACAACCACATGACGGCAGTCTCGGCTGCCGACGGCCGTGGGCTCTCGCTTAGAGAAACGGTGATTTCAACGATTGCCTCCACTATTATAATTGAAACAAAAACTAAGCAGATGATGACGATATTTCTCGATGATCTCACGCTTCTAAATAACGATGAGGAGAGAGTGGGTTGCTGTTGAACATTCGCGTTAGTGCCAGCGCCAAACTGGAAACTTTCCGCGGATATTTGATTCTTCATGCGGACAACGGCGATGAACATGCGTATGTTAGCGTACATCATGACGGCTATCGGCAGAAAGCCACCTATAACTTGCGACACAAATACATAGGCCAATTTGTTTCCGCTGCTTGCTTTCTCCATTCGAACGAAACATGTCTTCGCTCCACGCTACCTCGAGGACGAAGTAGATCGGCGCAGTTAAAATGAGACTTGTTAACCAGTTACAGACGATCACGTAATAGCAGCGTCTCTCCGTTACCAGCGGCACAGAGCGCAGCGGGTAGATGATGGCCAACATCTTGCACAAACTGACGCTACACATGTATAGTGATGTCAGAATCAACCAAGCAGAGATAGTCCCAAAGACGGACGTGAATTCGTCTGCGCGGATTTCAGGATCTGAACACAGGACGGCGCTGGTGGTCATGATGCAGACCCCGAAAACGAGGTCTGAGGCGGCGAGGGAGAACATGAAGAGCGACGTCCGGTCGTCACGTAGCTTGGGCGTTCTCGCAATCACGATCAGGACGAGACTGTTGAAGACGATATTAGCGACAGCACTCAAACTGACGGCTGCATTTTGAACTGAATGTCTGGTCGTCATTCTCCTGGTAAAATAAAAAACAGCTGTGGTTAAGACATAAATAGTAATATAATTATTTACTTATTTTCTTGCAATCGTGGCATTGAATAAAATACAAGAAACACGATAAAACTAGTACATTTTCTTTAAATTTAAGTTAAAAAAGATGTCTATATATACAGGAATTATATATATATACACACAAACATTATATATATACATATGTACGCACACCCAAATGCTTATGCACACATAAAGTATATGCAAATACGTGCATTCGTATATACATAGATATACACATAATATAGATTGATTAAAGAGGCAACAGATAATAAAACAGTTGTTGGTCGTGTTTGTTTTTACTTCGGGTGAAGGGTAGCGTGTACAACACCCTGTGTTGTGTCATAACCCTTGCTGATGGAAAAGAATTTAATTGTGCAGTTTGTGATATATATATATACATGTGTTTATATATATAAAACAAACTACACACTTAAAGAGGCAAACCTGATTTGGTGTTCTTGATTCATAGCGAGTTGCCATACATTTAAAAACGGTGCGTTCTTTCTCGATAAACGTTGTGTGCCTGAGAGTAATCTTCGTTTTATTACACAATTCTATCAATGAACTTATTGAGCGAGCTTCTAGTAACTAGGTCTACGTAGTCGGGATCCACAACACTCGTCTATGCCACTTACTGATGGAGCGATAGGTCGATAACACACAGCTTGTGCTAAGAGAACATGCTCTTTGTCGACATTTCCAACTCACCAATAATTAGTGTCTTTAATAATCATACCCTTTCTACGCATGTATTGATCCTTCCATTTGTCGTATGCACGCAAGGCCTGGGGTAATAGTAATAGTAACGATTACAAATATTGAAGTGATAGTAGTAGTCATCTTCTTCAATGTGCCATGTCTGTCACAGGCGTTGGCGATCATGGCCCTCCAAACCGCACGGTCGTGTGTAGTTTGTAGCAGTTCTGTTGTGCACCTTCCACACCATGTTGACAGACTATCTATTATTTTTATTCTCTCGCACCTGTGAATCCTTTTCCTTCAATCTTTCCTATTGTTGATGTACATAAACATAATGTGCTGGGTCTTGCTGGGAATCTGCCTAACATCAATAGTATTTTATTGTTGACTCCAATTGTACGTAGACCATGTCTACCACAGCAGATTGACATGCCTGTTCCAGTCATACATAGAGCAAGTCGTTCACAGCAGATTGAGATGTCTGCTCCAGTCATACATAGTCTTTCACAGCAGACTTTGGCTCGCCTACTTGGACTCGCCTAGATAGAATGTTGCCCCATTACTTGTGGTGTAATTGTTACCACCTGAACTGGTTGATTCGGATTACGATGTATATTATTTGAGTTTATTTCGGTACAAGTGTTCAGTTCGTTGTTCCTGTTTGTCGGATAGTCCGTTGGACAGGTCGTCGGACAAACCGTTGGACAGGTCGTTAGACAGGTAGTTGGACAGGCCGTTGAGCAGGTCGTTTGACAGTCCGTTGGACCGGTCGTTGGACATGACGATGGTCAGGCCGTTTTCCTTCTTTTTTCCTAGTTGTTTCTAACGCTCGGCAACGCTCTATTAACAGTTAATTAACTGACTGAATTCTGGCACCGAGGGAGCTATGTCACAATCAGGGTGCTTGTCGTCCTCAGTGGTTCTTTTACGTCCCAAATTGAGACGGGACAAATTTTGGCGTGATCTCCGAGTTGCGAGGGATACACAGTCCCGAATGTTGAGGGTCAGATTTTCAGCCATAATGTTATATACTGAAAAAAAATTGTATAGCGTATGGCTTAGCCATGTGGTTTCCTGTAACAATGATCTCTTCCGCAGCCGACGAAGAGGCTTCAGAGCGCAACCACCGAGACTCGCTATCAGATCAGACAACTCAGAACGGAAAGTCTGTCGCCCCGTCAAACTTTCCGGAAATCGAATGAACCTCGATGTCTCTACCTTGCAGGGAGGCGAAGCATCAAGCAAACGTATGATGGCCATCGCGTTTTTTTGTGGCAATCTGCACCGCCATGGGGCGATGACGCGATGCGATGGAATGGTAGAAATTATAAAGATGCCGTAATGAGCTTGCGCACGTCGAAAACGAGACTTAGACAGCCATTTGTATGTTATTAAACCCATTCCTTTTTGTGTTCAGAGCTTGTGATGATGGCTGATGACACCGACTGTACGAATACGGTTACACATCTAGTTATTGTACACAAAATATTACGTGTTTGTACTTCTAAATATTGTCACGGAAGTCTACTAGGATTGAATTTAGCCAAACAAAAATGGGTGCCAGGCAGGCAACTAGACTAGGGGCCGAAATACGTTCCGATGAAAAATGTAATAGTAATAGTAATATAGTAATTGCTTCAAATATAATAGTGATAATAATGGGAAGAATTCAGCATGTAATCGTAATATGAAAGAAACGAGGTAATAGTAATGTATTACATTGCTATGTAATTGGCTCCATATCTGACGCTAGGAACGCTGCAATAACTACTGGCTAAACTGGTTAAATATATACCAGGAATGTCTTACTTATCTCCAAAGGCGTATCGTGAAAGCGACCAACTATGACGGGAGATAAAACAGTGATAATAAACGGGAGTACGAGGTGGTGTTGTCACGATGCACCAATGTGATTGTCGTCATTTCAGATGCTGAAAACATTGATAGATCTTCTCCGTCCTGGTCTTGACAAGAGCAACCATCGGCACACGACAGTGATATAACTGTATGACAATGTGATGCCCAGTTGGCATCGTTACTAAACATGCACCTTTAATAAACCCAGGTGTGCTTCAAACAACTCGTTCGCGCTGGCTGCGCCGACTCTGCGCTTGCTTACGAACAACAGTTGCTATGCGCTACATAGCAAAAAATAAGGGCTTCATAATTCATATTTCTCGTAATCTTATTTATGACTTCTAGTATCGATTTCATGTGCAACCAAAGTCTACTAAATCTTGAAAATAAAACGCCGGTGGCTCGTTTCTGCACCGGCACAGCTCCTGTTTATACGCGACAATGTTGATATTTGTTATATTGTTCCAAAATGCTCGAAATTGATATCTAACTTTAAAAGATCTTCTGCACCCTCCTAGTTTTATGGGTTTTTGAAACCCTCAACATTGGTGAGGGTGTTTGATGTGAGCGAAAGGAATGGTATTCACTTCTGCTCTGCCAAGTGCAAGTAATTGCTTTACTCGTTTAAGTTGGGAACGTGTTCACCCTACAGTGCCGTAGAGCTCTACGAATCATCAAACCGCATCCATGTTGATTCTCCATCATTTTCGCATAGGTCCTACCACACAAATCTCCGTCCCGGAGATTGAAACCTCCGTCATGTGATGTTCACAGAACAATGATTTGCAACGGGTTGTTTTACGGCTAATACATATCTACACAATATTATTTGTAGATTATATAATTCGCGATTTCAATATTATTTTTGATACTACGAGCAGACAATAAGTATTAGTTGGTTCAAA
>OZ023211.1:1040666-1121389 GCA_963995525.1 Escarpia spicata
ATGAATGGTAACAATTGCCAGATATATGACGCAGAAAAATGCAGTAAAGGTATTATTAATTATTTATTAATAATTATTCTTCAAAACGCCTGAAAGCAGACGGAAATTAAGTTGCCCAAATACAAAGCGAAGAACAACAGTAGAGAAGAACCATGAAAAATAGTGGTGGAAGTCTTGGAATGAAGCCAAACAGATGGTGAGACATGGAGTAAGCTGAAGAAAGAGTACACCAGCCTTATAGATCACTACGCCTAAAGATTATACATAGGCAATGCTTGTAGAACACGTTGGCATATTGTCACTTCTGTTCAAGGTATTTGCCACCGATGTAGACCTGTCACGAACTAGAGCAGTGCTTCTTAACCTAGTGGGCCGAAGTACACTGGTGAGCCGTGACACAGCCCCATGTGCGCCACGGAATTAGAAGAAAATGTCACATTTATATTAATAAATTGTCAAACAACGTTGTCGTTCCTAACAAACTAAAGCACCGCCGATCTGCTAGACACTTATTTTGCATTAGGAGGAACAGATGAAGATTAACAAGTTTGTGATGTGACACAACGACTTGTTGCATGGTACAAAACAGTTACTGGGTGGAACAACTGGCATTCATGGCTGATGTCTTTGGTCGTATTAACGAAGTGATTCGAATAACGCAAGGTCGCAGTGAGAACGTGCTTACTGATGCAGGGTGGTCAGCTTGAAGTGAAGTAATGCTACAGTTGTCGTGAACCATACGTGCGCGTGCACGTGTCATCGACTGGGACATGCGATTTCGCAGAGGAAGGGGATGCTCTGTCCAGAGGAAGGGGATTCTCTGTCCAGAGGAAGGGGATGCTCTGTCCAGAGGAAGGGGGTGCTATGTCCAGAGGAAGGGGATGCTCTGTCCAGAGGAAGGGGATGCTCTGACCAGAGGAAGGGGATGCTCTGTCCAGAGGAAGGGGATGCTCTGTCCAGAGGAAGGGGATGCTCTGTCCAGAGGAAGGGGATGCTCTGACCAGAGGAAGGGGATGCTCTGACCAGAGGAAGGGGATGCTCTGTCCAGAGGAAGGGGATGCTCTGACCAGAGAAAGGGGATGCTCTGACCAGATTTTTACGCTGAGGAACATCATCGAGCAGTGTTCAAAGTGGCAAAGACAGCTGTACATAAACCTTATAGATTTTGAGAACGCCTTTGACAGCATCCACAGAGACTGCCTCTGGCGCATTCTCAGATCATACGGAATACCACAACGCATCGTCAACATCATCAAAGCATCCTACACCAACTTCACCTGAAATGTTGGATCAAGCAATATTTACTTTGAGGTTAAGAAGGGTGTGAAACAGGGATGCGTTATGTCAGCTGTCCTTTCCAATGTTGTCATCGACTGGGTCATGCGATGAATAACAGAATATGTACCATGAGGGTTTCGCTGGACTCCCTTTTTCTGCACTAGAGGATCTGGACTTTGCCGATGACCTTGCTCTTCTGTCCCACACTCACAAACACATCCAGGACAAGACAACGCGCCTTAGCAGATTTGGCTGTCAGGTTGGTTTGCGAATCAGCCAGAAGAAGACGAAAGGCATGACTCTGAATGTGAATATGCCAGCCTTAGTGAAGATGGACAACACGGACCTTTCCAGCACTGGAACATTCACTTACCTTGGAAGAGTCATTAGCCAAGGTGGAGGAGCTGGCATAGTCGTCAGCAACAGACTGAGCAAGGCACGGAATGCCTTTATGAGCCTGCTTTCCCACGTCATAATTTAAGTAATGTCAGTGCGGACTTTCTACAAGTAAATTCTCTAGTTGTATCATTTTAACCTGCAACAGTTGATGAAGTTAGGAAAATAATTATGTCCTCCCCAAATAAATCTTTTGCACTTGATCCATTTCCAACAAATCTGCTAAAAGCATGTCTCGATACACTAATTGGACCTATAACAAATATTATAAATATATCACTTTGTTCTGGCTATTTTCTTGATGATTTCAAATACGCCCATGTCACATCACTTCTTAAGAAGTCATCTCTGCCTAAACTAGACCTAAACAGTTATAGACCTATTTCTAACCTCAGCTTTATTTCCAAAATACTAGAAAAGGTTGTAGCAAGTCGTCTAAGGTCTCACATTAGCACAAATGTCTTAACTAATGTGTAACAATCGGCATATAGACAGTTTCATTCAACAGAGACTGCCCTCTTAAAGGTTCATAATGACATTAACTTGAACATTAATAATGGTAAAGTGACTGCCCTTACCTTACTGGCACAGCTCTAAGCTGGTTTTCTTTACATCGTACTGATAGATACCAAACCAGAAAGATTGGGTACTGCTTTTCAGCTGCACTGCCTGCTTTATTTGGTGTTCCCCAGGGTTCTGTTCTTGGGCCTTTGCCTTTTACTCTTTACACCACGCCACTAAGCTCTGTTATACAAAGACATAACTTGGATCATCATCTTTATGCTGATGATACTCAGATCTACATTTCGTTAGCTATCCCGGATACAAATCGCTCCCTTAACCAACTTAAGATATCTTCCACTGGATGACTGACGGCAAGTTGAAATTAAATGCAAATAAAACTGAATTGATCATTATTGGTACTCCAATGCAGCGTTGTTGTTTTTATCATATACGTGATCTTCGCCGTATTCGCCGGTATATGTCATTTTCTGTTGCTAAAACTATTGCAACAGTGCTTGTTAGCAGCATACTTGACTATTGCAATTCCCTCCTTTATAATATCGCTAGCAAGAATATCACAAAACTTCAGCGTGTCCAAAATTGTCTAGCAAGAGTAATCACAAGATCTCCTCGTTTTTCTCGCTCTGTACCACTTTTGAAGTCTTTGCATTGGCTTCTTTTTAAAGATCAATACCATTATATACCAGGCACTGTCCAGTAAGCAACCATCTTATTTGCATCCATTGCTTACTCCTGTAAGAAAACCTATTTAGCTTCGATCATCTAGTTCTGACCTACTTTTGTTCCTAGAGTCAACACTAACATTGGAACTAGGGCTTTTTCTGTTTCTGCACCAACTCTTTAGAATATGCTCCCTCTTAGTGTTAGATCAGTTGAAAAAATTCCGTCGTCATTTAACAACTTATCTTTACAACCTTGCTTATCCACCGTAGCTCGATCCCTAGCACCTTGACCCATCTGTTGACAAGTAGAATACCACTTATGGATTTTGAGATTGACCAATCCTTTTGTTTTGATGCGCTTCTGAGCTTGGTTTCCAAGGATTTAGACGCAATAGAAGTTATCTTATTATTATTATTACTTGCAGTTTGGCGATCAGCACAGTACAGCACAAGGACAAACTCAGAATTTTCCAGAGTTGCATGCTGTCAACATTGCTGCATGGGGCGGAGTGCTGGAAAATTACGGAGCAGGACCTATTTACCTTCCACACGACCTAATATTCTCACTCATTATAATCAGTACATGTATGAAACTGTGAAACATATAATAAAAGTCATTGTTTTCATTTGGTAATGTTGAGTTCTTTGCTGGTATTTTGTCGGCGTAATACCTTTGTTTCAAGACTGGAGTGCGCAGCAAGCACGTATACTGCAGGAGTTCGTCAGCCAGGAACACCACCAGCTATAACTGCTCAGCAAGTCACACGACACGAGTAGGCTTACTTGTTCATCGAGATCCTCCAATGTCGCGCGGCGCCTGATTAACCGACACATTCTACAGTAGGCTTTGATGCGGTCTGACAACGCACTCATCAATTTGTTCGTAACGACAAGAAAGCTATCGATTTTAAAGTTCTCCAGTACGTATTTCTGTGGCGTCTACTCAGCCACAATCACGCCGAGTCGTGTTCTCTCTTTCATTTTGAAAGTGTCGACATATCTTGATTACGCCTTTGAAACAGGTCGCACTGCGCTCACATTGACCTATTGACACTTCAGCCCGCATTGGTAGTATCCTTTTGCTTGTCTTTTTCATTCATTCTACGATCGTGTGTCACACATTACATTCGATCGGTTTAGACGTTACTCGTTTGCTTTACCGGGTTTTCGCGTGCTCGGAATCGTCGCCACTGATCCATCAGACTGGAGTCGTATCCTACTAAAGCCGAATGCAGCTGAAAGCGCACACCACCTCGAGTCACTCAGCTTCTTGATAACTGACTGGTTATGCGGTTTCATTTCTTTTTTGAGACGAACAGTTTTGGATAAACAAACGGTTACATAACGTTACTATAACGTTGTTCGACCCGTATTCAAAATAGAACGATAACGTTATGTAAACGCTATCATACGTCAGCTGGGAAGCGTCGACAATATGCAAAGATGATGTTACAGATCAAATTATTTTAATTTGTAATGTTTATAAAACGAGGGCCTCACAATCCCAACTTCCCCTATTACCCTGTGCTCTAATACCCTTTAACCAGCAAGTTAAAACAAGTTTTCCCTACACCCAAATGTTTAACTGTTTCAACAATATCGATCTCACGCTCACAAGATGGGACACTTCAATATGGCTATTTGTGTCATAGAGACGGGATCGAATTTGCATGTCCAATTATTGTGATACCACGCAACATACAGACAATATGCAACATATCGTATCTCTGTGCTATTAATCACTGCGTATTTCTGGTGGCTTTCTGAGCATTTTATAACTTTTATTTATGTTATTTTTAAAAAGAAACAATGTTATTATTTATAACTAAATAGAACAATATGGCTTTGTAATGGTATCGATGTTTTTGTGGGATCATTAATTACATGCTAAATACGGACTTAGAAAATGTGTTTCGCGGATATCGCTTATATTTGTTATAATTGGGTACATGTAGAATAGCTAATAACGTATTTCAGTTAACTCCATCGTTTCACTGACACTGCGAACGCATCATATCTAGTTTGACAGGGACACGTGTACAAACATATTTAACAACATATGTTGATTTACAATATTGTTTCTGACTTAACCATAACACAACTAGTACACATACAGACACACACACACACACACACACACACACACACACACACACACACACACACACACACACACACACACACACACACACACACACACACACACACACACACACACACACACACACACACACACACAGACACACACACACACATCCCCTGCATACATGCCTACACAGTTTACGTTGGATTTTACAGGCTGTGATGTTAGCGCTTCATTACCTTGCGCGCTTGCGCTGTTGTCCCCAGAAGATATCACAGTCGATCGCAGCCGTCGCTGGTTTATCAACAGTGACACGCTCACAGGTGATGAGACTCGTCGATAAGCGAAGTATGTTTCTCAGCATGTCCAGTCAATATCGTGGCTCCATTTTGGAGGTCTCCACCGTTCACTTGTCGCACCATGTCATGTCCCATACTCACTACAGCGCAATCATGTCACTACAGCGCAATCATGTCACTACAGCGCAATCATGTCACTACAGCGCAATCATGTCACTACAGCGCAATCATGTCAATACAGCATGGCATCTTCCGCACCTGTCCTGCTGATTATTGCAAATCGTGTACGTGTGCTTATAATAGCACGTTCAACCTTAACGGCTCGAAACGTTTTATGCGTCGTCCTTGTGTGCAATGGGGGGTTTTGTATTAAGTACTACTGTAAAAGAAAAGGCCTTAGGGTTAACCATTAGTGCTGATATGAAGGTTTCAGAGCTGTGCGTAATTGCAGCTTCAAAGGGAAATCAAATCATTGGATGAATTAGACAAAATATAGCGTAAAAGGAAAAAGAACTAATAATACCGCTATACAAAACAATAGTTAGTCCTCATTTAGAATATTGTATACAAGCGTGTAGGCCATATCGCAAGAAGAACATATATATGCTAGAAAGAGTACAGAGGAGAACGACTAAAATCATACAAAAACTGAGAGATCTTAGTTGCGAAATACGCCTAGAAAAATGTGGTTTAACAACACTAGAAACCAGGAGATTGAGAGGAGATCAGATAGAAGTGTCTAAAATATTGAATGGTTATGAAAATATTGATAGAAATATTTTTTCTCAGTTATGAAAGATAGAAGGACTAGAGGACATGAAGTTACATTAGTAAAGGAGTAGTGTAGATTAGACATAAGAAAGTTCTCATTTTCACAAAGGACTGTAAATGATTGGAACAGATTGTCTGCTGGTTGTGTTGGTGCTAGTAGTGTGAATATGTTTTAAAATAAAATTGTAAATAACAAAGTATTGGACTCTCAATAAGCCAAAAGGCTTCCTTGTCCACCTGCCATCTAGAGTTGATATTCTGGATGGCAATCTTGTTAAATCTTGTCTTACTCTTGTTAAACCATTTACAAAAATAACTTGAATTGATTCTTGGTCAAGAGTTAAGTAAGTTAATAATGTGTTCATTGTTTTTGCATGAGTGGGAGGGAGGGAGTGAGGGAGGGAGAGGCCGGGTGAGGGAGAGGAAGAAGCAAGAGGGAGACAGAGAGGAGAAAGAGATGTTAGACCGGAACGTCAACAGGCAAGGGAGAGTATTTGCAAGCTCCCCGGTCTCGCCTCCCTTCCCGATCCCTGTCGCGTCACGATTAACTAAAATTGTTGAACATTTAACGTAATAAAATTCGATGATCGTATCATGTGAACAGTTTTGGTGTACATTAATCGAATATGCTGTTTTCACAAAACTCTAAAGACACTCTTGCGCATGAGATCGATATTCTAAATCAATGTTATCGATGGAGTGCAAACAAATTGTTAGAAAATATTGCTTTTAGTTAAATATTATGATTATATAAAAATTCAAGAATATGGCATCCACCTATGAAATTGGTGAAGGCCCTATTCATAGTCTAAAAAAGGCCTTCGATACAGTAGACAATGGAATACTTATACGACAAGTTGAACTATTACGGTGTGCCTGGAGTAGCACATGATTGGGCTAAAAGTCAGAAAGCAATTTGTAAATATTGGATTGATGCGTGTGTCTCACAACTACTGGATGCCACATGTGGAGTTCCACAGGGGTCTGTTTTAGGTAAAAGATTATGTGTAGTCTATGTTAAAGATATATGCAACGTATCTAAATTGATAAAATGTATATTGTTTGCAAATGTAACACCTACGCTACACACATTAAGTGCATTACAGTACAGCAGACACGAGTAGACCGTCTTGTATGTGGCGCGAAACGCTACTGTGTATTTTGAAATTCGGAGATCTAGTAAAATTTAAGACAACGATCATTATGTATCAAGCATATATCGTAAAGTAGTACCGAGTCCTTTGCAAAATACGTTTAAACTGTGAGTCTCAACACATCGTGTCGACTAAGAGATATATTCAAAAGTCTTCGTGAGCGTACTAACATAAAATCAATGTCCATTTCTTTCTTTTTTTAATAAAACTATGGCACTGGTTGCATAAAAGCACCACTGGCTGCGGCAGCATATAAGCGTTTAAAAAACCTATAAGTTCCGTCTTCTATTGATGTATTAGATGTAAGAAATGACCAGTTAGAATCAAACAATTGTGTTGTAGGCACTGTGTGCATTAGATAGGGATTCGTAAATAATATTATTGTATTATATAATAAGATATTGTGTTTCTATCATACATAACTATACTGGTTGGGGTGAACCATAGCTGAGTAGAACCCTTCTGTTCACCCGCTTCCATCAAGTCTGTATTATTTAGTTTATTTTTACATGTTGGAAATGGTGTTGTATTATGGAATGATTGATTTTGTACCGTTTGGTTGTCGGAAATAAATTACTGATTGATTGACCTAGTTCTGCCGAATCGTGTTAAAAAACTTAATTGAAACAGTAACACAAGATACAACGGATTAAATTTACAAAACATCACGGATCCACTTGAGATAATATTCTTGAGGTGATTAATACAAGTAGACCTAGTTGCTAACATTTTGCTGATGTGGCTCTTTACATTGTTTCAGTTTGCCCCGTTTCCCTTTCCAAACGTTAACTTTGTTGCGACTTATAGACGCTCTTTGCTCCGACCGAAATATGTTACTTCTGACGGTAATGTTTTTCGTGAGTTGCAGAAACTGTTCCTGGGACATCAAAAATCCACGCCATGAGCACCTGCGACCAGTGCAACAACATTTTTAAATAGTCCGTAGCAGTGTAATAACGGTATTGATCGGCTGATGCCGTAGCGTGCACGGCAACGTGTATTGTCATAGAAAGAGCGTTACCGCTATCATCTGCCCATGTAATAATAATACTATTTATCAACTGTTAGGAAACACACAGCAGCGTTACGCAAACACCATGACGCGTTCGCAGATACTCGTTGTTTGTTCAGCATAACGAACGTCGGAGAGAATGTGAAGTTCACGTCGACTGATAGGCCTCGGTCGTGATAGTATAGCCAAATGAAACGATAACGTTGATTGGATTTGTGAAGAAACGAACACTTGCTATCCGCGAGTATCATCATAACTGAAGAACCACCGACGGTTCCGATCGATCTCCAACCCTTCGCCAGCTTCTGTGGGTGTCAGGGCAAATCTCGAAGGTAAAGGGGCTACTATGATGTAGCATTTTATTGTAAGAACCCACCTAAACAGGTGTATTGACAAGAGTGTTCTAAATTGTCATGTGGTTAGGTAAATTGTTCCGCAGACACACCGCAATTTGTGGAAACGAGACGTTTGAAGCACTCCCGATTTTGCAAATGGTAGTTGGTTAGTGACGCTGTCAACTGTGCCGCGTAATGCCATAGCGTTATCATTGTCGTATGCTGATGGTTGACGATGTCACGCATTAATAAGAAGGATACTATCAATTAATGTCATTGGCATATGAAATCACGACAACAACCCTACGCATCGTGACAAAACCACTGCAAGCTCACGTTTGATATCACTGTTTGATCGCCCGACCTAATCGGTTGCATTCGCAATATGCCGCAAGCAGACGAGTAGCGAAGATATTCCTGGTATATATCTGACTTGTTTGATCAGTCCTTATTGCCACGTGTCTAGTGTGCAACTGATCCTTGGAGAGGCTAATACGAATATGGAAAGGGTAATAATAATAATAATAAAAATAATAATACTATTCTTCTAAAGCGTTGATATCCCAGGAACTTGGCCTCAGAGGGCACCACACAAGAATAATGACGTAAATCTCATAAACGGGGTCGTAAGAGAGACTATAATCCCCGTTGCTTGTACAACCAATGTAAAACAACCACACACTAAAAGTATGCGAGTGCCATAGTCGATATTTACCCCACTACCATCTAGTCATTGACACTATAGAAGCCCGTTTTCTTTTAACCTTGAACTGCACTGTTTTATTTAATTGAATATTTCTTTATTTTATTAACTTGTATTTTTTCAGTCCACAATATTGCTGGATGGCAATAGTGTACGCTGGGTAGTGATGTATTACCTTTAGCAGTATATTCTTGAAGACTTGAATATGCGAATACAACTGATGAACGATAACTGACAATAACGAACCAAATAAGTTTTACATTCTGAGTTCGTTGTGTCTCTACTAGCTACACTAGCTACACTAGCTACATTAACTACACTAGCTACACTAGCTACACTAGCTACACTAGCTACACTAGCTACACTCACCCATTGAGCAGCCCGCCAAGAGAAGCATTTATTGTCATTACAGCAGTTTTATTTTAAACTCGTTCCCGCTAAAAAATATTTTCACTAATAATTACTGTGTTTTATTTGCTCAGCGAAATGAAGACTGTGCTTGTGGCTGCCCTGAGCTTGTGCGCCGCCGCTAACATCGTCCTCAACAGCCTAGTCATGGTCGTGATTGCGAGAACGCCCAAGTTACGGGAGGACCGGACGTCGCTCTTCATGTTCTCCCTCGCCGCCTCAGACCTCGCTTTCGGCGTCTGCATCATGACTACCAGCGCCGTTATTTGTTCACACCCTGAAATTCACATGGACGAATTCACTTCCTTAATTGGTACCCTCTTTGCTTGGTTGATTCTGACATCACTATACAACATGTGTAGCGTCAGTATGTGCAAGATGTTGGCCATCATCTACCCGCTGCGCTATCTGGTGCTGGTAACGGAAAGACGCTGCTATGTTGTGATCGTCTTGAACTGGACGGCAAGTTTCATTTTGACTGCGCCCACCTATATCCTCGATACATCCTGGAATGCAGAAATGTGTGTCGTTCGAATGGAGAAAGTAAGCAGCAGAAACAAATTAGTCTACGTATTTGTCTTGGAAGTTATTGGTGGCTTTCTGCCGATAGCCGTCATGATCTACGCCAACCTGCGCATGTTCATCGCCGTTGTCCGCATGAAGAATCAAATATCCGCGGAAAGTTTCCAGTTTGGTGCTGGCACTAACGCGACTGTTTTGCAAGGACACACGCTCCCCATGTCGCTATTTAGAAGTGTGAGATCGTCGAGAAATATCATCATCATCTGCACAGTTTTCGTTTCTATTTTGATTGCTGGGACAATCGTTGAAAATACGGTTGCCCTATATGTTATACCAAAGCCATCTCTTGCAGAAATTGTTGTCTGGTGGTTGTTCTTCAACAATTCCACCATCAACAGCTTCCTTTACATAGTTTTACACCGCTCAGTCCGCAAAGCAGTAATGAATCTCTTCCATCAATAAACCGCTATGTAATATATTAAAATGAGAAAACTTGCAATGATAGATGAAATCTGTGTGTGTGTGTGTGTGTGTGTGTGTGTGTGTGTGTGTGTGTGTGTGTGTGTGTGTGTGTGTGTGTGTGTGTGTGTGTGTGTGTGTGTGTGTGTGTGTGTGTTGAACGTAATAAAATGCACAATCATTCAACGTCAAAAGGTATTTCGGTAAACCCGGCCTGCTTCGACAAAATTGCCATTACAGTTTGTTTTAAAACTGGATGTTTTGTTTACAATTTGACATGTTGTCACGGGCTCACTTAACCAACTTGTAGGCAGTATGCCTTCAATATATGTATTATAGTCTGAAGAACATTACACTGCTGTTAATACCAGGAAAGATATTGAACCGAATACCAGATGAGATGTGATAGATGGCGGATTGCTTAATGAACAAGCAGGCTTTTGGCTTAACGATCTTGAGCTGAGCAAATATTCACACTCAGACGCATTATACAGAAATATCAACAGTACAACTTACCCCTCGCAATCAATTTCATAGACTTCACCAAAGCGTTCGACAGCATCCACATACCCTCCCTGTGGAAAATCTGAACACACGGAATCCCACGAAATATTGTACTAGCAATCGAGAAGACATATGAAAACTCGAGATGTTGTGTAAACACAGAAGGCGGCTGCAGCGACTGGTTCCATGTGGCGACTGGTGTCAGGCAAGGCTGCTTCTTTTCCCCCTCCTGTTCTTCGTCATGGCCATCGACAGGGTCTTGCGGCTGGCAACCAAAGGCAATGCGGGGATTGTGTGCGTTAAGGAGGAAAGTTTGGCAGATCTGGACTTTGCTGATGACATTGCCGCCTTCTCAAACACTCTGGCCTCAATTATCTGCAGAAAACGTATGAGCTAATAGTTGGTTCGACTATGTCACAAGGCGTCCTCCTATTAGACCTGCCCAACAAGCACTATGGAGGACACCAGCTAGTCACAGAAGGAGAGGACGACCAAGAATTAATTGACACCAGGCTGTCGACTGCGATCTACAGCTGGTCAACAAAAAACAAAGGGACGTTAGAACGCTAACAAATAACATATATGGATATTATGCTGTGACGGCCTCGTGCATTTATAGCCGTTTTTGCTGCTTCTTTGACCAATGCGATTTCTCTTTTTGATCAGAGTCACCAAATAGTTTGGATTTGTCCGTAATTATTTACCCACCCACGCACTCCACCATATTTTGGGGATCGATAGTTTATATATATATATATATACCTTCTCATGAAACCTATTTACCTTTATACTACACCGGATAAAGCATCATATTTTTGCTGCTTACTTGAACAGTAAGAGTTCACTTTTTGATCGAAGTCTGCACATTTTGTGGGTGAGTCCAAGGCCAGGCAAGAATTCTCAGAGTTTGAGAAAGCATACGTTTCCGAGCTTAAGGACAACCAACACAACGAGGAAGGTCTTTATGCCCAGAACAATGTAAATACGAAGCAGTGAATCTAATTGAATCCATCAATGAGTTATTGGGAAACACATTAATGGGAGCACTGCTGAACTGCTCCGATCTTTCCTTTTTCAAATATCTTACACCACAGTTCAAGACCAGGCAAGCTGGAAAGCTGCCAATGCTAAATAATTATGTGCCTCTCTCTCATCGTCGTGCAGCAAAGAGTCTCCGACATTAATCCATTGTTCAGAAAATGCAAATCATCCCTATGTGACGGCGGAGAACTACGGCTCAGAAAGAAGTCTACTCTGCAGGAGTCCTGTTGTGAACAGATACGAAGGAACCTGTTACTATTGTATGCACTCAAACCCTTTGGCATACTAAGCTGTCCAAAATTGTCTAGCAAGAGTAGTTACAAGATCTCCTCGTTTTTCTCGCTCTGTACCACTTTTGAAGTCTTTGCATTGGCTTCTTGTACGATATCGTATACTATTTAAAATCTGTACCATTACATACCAGGCACTGTCCAATAATCAACCATCTTATTTGCATTTATTGCTTACTCCTGTAAGAAAACCTATCCAGCTTCGATCATCTGGTTCTGACCTACTTTTTGTTCCTAGAGTCAACACTAACATTATAACTAGGGCTTTTTCTGTTGCTGTACCAACTCTTTGGAATATGCTTCCTCTTAGTGTTAGATCAGTTGTAAATATTACAAAATTCCGTCGTCATTTAAAAACGTATCTTTACAACCTTGCTTATCCACCGTAGTTCCCTAGCGCCTTGACCCATCTGTTGACAACTGGAAAACTACTTATGGATTTTGAGATTGACCAACCCCTTTGTTTTGATCCGCCTCTGAGCTTGGTTTCCAAGGATTTAGGCGCAATAGAAGTTATCTTATTATTATTATTATTATAGATTAGCCTAAGTTACGTTGAATAGTGATACATTTGGCTCAAATGTGTCACTAAAACACTCCAAGTGGTACCGGCTCTAGTAACACCTATTATGTTCACTTTGGTTATTTTATATTTTATGTTTGGAACGTCTTTTCAACTGTCTGTGGTCAGATGCCACATGAAACAAAATTTATTACTTTGGTACTACCGGACTACCTTCCCAGTCTGACAAATACTCTCATTGTGGTACACGATATCAATCTATCCTCTAGTTATGGCGCAAAATACAGATGCTAATTTATTGTAAGATAGAATACTACTAAATTTGTGTGGATCAGCTGCTAATAACATACAGTACATTCTCGGTAATTTAGATGACAATAATGAGAACACTTTACTGGACTTATGCAACAAAGACAGGTTTTAGCGCAATATGCTTGCAGGAAACGTGGCTCTCGGAGTACTAAGACATGTCTCAATACCACATTCCTAATTATAATATTATTTATCAAGGTAAACAATGTACAGGTCACGGAGACCTAATTATATATCTACATGAACGTTACCATTATAACATAAGGAATCTATACGAGTCATCCGATGTTTGGGAGGGGCTGTTTATTGACATTTATGGAGCAAATCTAAACAAACACATCACAATAGGTAATATTTATAGACCACCGAAATTAAATAACACAAACATAGTGATACCCACTTTTATTGGTGAGTTGGCACCTATTCTGTCAGAATTAGGAACGGAAAGCTCAGAAACAATAATTGTAGGATATTTCAACCTTGATTTGCTGAAAGTGAACGATATTGGGGATCATTTTTTTAATTTATTTTGTACAAATAGCTTTTATCCGAAGATCACTTTACCGATCCGTTTTCTCTTAATAATTGTACAATCATCGATCAGATATATTGTAAAATATCAAATGCCACTAGAGTTTGTACAGCAGGTATAATTGCAATTAATATATCAGATCATCTACCATATTTCATAAGCTTTAACAAATTACAATCTAAACAAAGCACCCCGAAATAGGTGAAAATTAGGACAAACATTGACAGATCTATTTTAAATTTATGTGAATCTGTATGTCAATTATGCATTATGGAGAAATTAAATCAAGATCTTTCTGCAGACCCAAACATTAATTATGAAATACTTGAAAACATACTTACTCAGCTATACGAAACTCATTTTCCAATTAAAACTGTCCGTTACAACAAGTATAAACAAAAATCAGCTGGAATTATTAAGTCCATATAATATAAAGATAAACTGTATCGGAAATTAAAACAGACTCCACAAATTAACACTTCTTTTAATGCCATGTCGGTCAATCTTCGTGTATATAAAAATATTCTAAATAAAACCATCAGAAATGCCAAAAATGTCTACTACGGAAACCTATTTGACCAATTCAAATCAAATACTAAGAAAACGAGGGACACCATCAAACATCAAACAACTTATAAATAAAAACTACACACAATTTAAAGTTCCAAATCATTTTCATATAAATGGATTACGTGTTACCGACACTAAGCAAATTGCACACGAGCTCAACGAGTTCTTTGTAAATATTGGTACTAAACTGCACAATCAATTCCCCACAAAAATCCTTAAAACATCTTAATAGCTATTTACAAAACAGGTCTCTTTCAACGTTTAATTTCAAACCAGTAACCGCAGATACTGTAATAAAAATCATTAAGGAATTTGACCCAAAGAGAAGTGCAGATCATGATTCGATTTCAACAGATTTACTAAAAAAAATTACTTATTAATTGCTAAACCTTTGTCCTTAATTATTAACCAATCTCTTAGCACAGGTATATTTCCACAAAACTAAAATTTTCGAAGTTATTCCTTTGTATCAAAAAGATGATAACACCTTGCTCAACAATTACATACCAATTTCACTACTCCCCTCAATTTCCAGTCTTTGAAAAAATTGTATACGATCAAATATTTGACAATCTAACTATAAACGAATTATTGTACAAAAGTCAGTACAGATTTAGGAAATTACATTAAACGGAAATGGCTACTCTCGAACTAACTGACAATATTCTTCAAAACTTAGATAACGGAATATTTTTTTTTTGATTTGTCAAAAGCCTTTGATACTATATACCACAATATTTTATTTAAAAAGCTTGAACATACGGCATAAATGGTACTTCCCTAACTTGGCTAAAGAGCTACTTTGCCAAAAGACGCCAATTTGTCCAAATCGGTGACGTAACATCTGACACATTATCTATTTCAACTGGCGTCCCACAGGGGTCAATATTAGGACCCCTACTATTTATTCTATATGTAAATTATATTAATCTTGCTAGCAATAAATTCAAGGCCATACCATACGCTGATGATACCAGCCTCAACAGACCACTCTGTTCTTAGAGTGCAATTCAAATATACAAAACTATAATGTAGTCAGTGATAACATAAACGATGAACTAAAACATATCAGTGAATGGTTATATGTAAACAATCTCTCTCTCTCTCTCTAAATACAAGCAAAACTAAATATATTCTGTTTCATTTTCCACAACGTAATACCTCCGGGATAAAATGATCGTTAAAAATAGATGGTAAACCCATAGAGTGTCACACACATTCAACTTTCTGTGCATTACTAGTCAAGAAACGTTAGACTGGACTCCACACATTGACAAAATATATAATAAAATATCACTAACTCTGGCAATTATGAATAAACTAAACCACTTTCTACCTGGGTAGACATTAAAGACTATGTATAATTCATTGATTGTGCCACACCTTAACTACATCGTTTTGTGATGGGGTTTTGATACAAATATAGTTTCTAAATTGCAGAAACGGACAATCCGAACAATTTCCCGCAGTAAATACAACGAACACACCGAACCTATAATGACATCTTTAAATATACTAAAACTGGAAGTTATCTTTACTCGACACTGTTTGACGTTCTTTCATAAATTTGTACATAAACGCGTTCCAAAATGTTTTAAAAAATTTTTTTTTTACAAAACGCTGCATATCCTTATTATCCCACAAGGCAAAGTCATCAAATTATCATCCCATCGAGAAAGTGTATTACATATTACCTACTAACTTTATTTAGAAAAATGCCACCCTTCATTTTGGATAACATACATCCCGTACTGTGTTTCGATCTTTAAGCATTTGCATATCATTATACCACGTTGGGAGTTGTAGGAATGTTTAGTTATAATTACAAGTGGGTGGGCGGCTCTCACGTCAGCGGCATATTTATAATGCCTTAGTGAGAGTCTCCCGACAGAAATGTCTTCATTTTGACATTGTCGTTACGTGCTTTGTATTTGTTTATTTACTAGCTGTCGAATAAAGATGTTCCAGTTCCAGTTCAAGTTGAACATCGCGAATAATCAGCCTTGCATTATATATATCCGCTATCGCGTGTATATTGCAGGATTAAGCATTCGCAGTATTCAAACGGCAATAACTCAAAAGCTAAAAACAAATTCTGGGTACATCCAGCAACAAACTTGTAAATGAGATTATTATTGTTACTGTGATATCCAAAAATATAAAATCCCATTGCAAGTTTGAGCATTCGCAATAACTGCAACCTGCATAGATACGCGCCATACTAAATCCTACCGTTGCTACCTGCGGTGACGTCACCACTACCACTAGGTGTCGCAACAAACTGTGCAGAAAATTTACAGAAAAGCGCCACCAAAAGGGGCATTGAAAAGGGTGACGGGGGGGGGGGGGTAAAAATTAGTTGAATATCAGTACACTATTTTATATTATATTTCATTCAGATTGGGAATAAAACAGGTCCATTTCGATTAGTTAAACTGACATCGTTTTAAATACCAAAGCATAAATGATTTGAATTAATGAATACATAATAATTGTATTATTATGATACTTAAAAGATGCTGTAAGGTAAGCTTGTCAAATGATTAATGCAAGTATATACATGTATATAACATGCAATTTGAACACAGAACCATTTTGTTTTAATAATAACATATAAAACTTTCTAAATATATGAAACGAATACAAGTCGTCAATGTGTTTATAATACAATACTTGAAAACTTATGTAAATTAATTTTTACGTAGAATAAAAAATACATTTCCGTGTTCCTGAGAAGTGTTTTATAATATACAAGATTTTTGCATGCCAATTTATATTGCATTTGGACAGTCCATTACAAAGATAATAATTTTGCAACATATTCCATATAAAATCCAAGATGGTTGCCGTTTCGATAGTAACGAAATGTTAGATAACATATGAACAAAGTTACTTAATTACCAGAGTAACATCCTGTAACATTTTCAGCATGATCGGTCAACAAATTATTATCTAGATAATCGCATTTTCAGGATGTGAATTTCTAGGGTTGCCTGTCATGTTTAATTAATATATCCAATAGAGGGCGCCACTGTTAAATCCGTATACCGCAGTTCGTCATTTTACGCATTATTATTGATATACCGATTTCTTTATTCTCTAAAAGCTTAGTAGCTATTTATACTACAAAAAGAGAACGATTATGTTTTGGTTGTAAACAAACATTTCGATGGTAATAAACTTTGTTTGTGTGTTGCCTGGCGCAGCCCGCATAATTAGGCGAAGTGACACCCCCGATAGTTGTTTACATGTCGTCGCGACCTATTACCCGGGGTCATCCCAAAATGTCATTGCGATTGGCGTTTAATTGAAGTAAAATAGCGACACTCACGACGCCACGTGTGTCCTCATTTACTACACAAACACTTGCTGCCGCAATGTGCCACACGTGGACTTCTGTGTTGATATATCTTGAATCTGCGCGAGTTAGGTGATGGTGACCTTGTCATAGGCTACGCAGCTAGAGTCTTCCTCGGTCGTAGCCTCCTTTATATAGGCCTAGGTGGGGTTGCCTCGTTCTAATGGGCCTTGTGCTGCAGCGCCCAGGCTAGCTGTTGTCCCTCTTCACATCCCGCTATCAGCCGCCTCCTCCCTCCACTTGTAACTCGTAAACTTCCGCCTTCCTCTCATCCTCTTAACGTGGGCTTCCCTTCTTATCATCGCTCTGCCACTTTTCCATATCATTGTTGCAACGTCTGTATGCGTGCTCTCTATACGGACCCAGATGTTAACGCAATCTTGCAGATTTTGCGGCTGTTTTTGTTAGTATACGATCTAGTGCTAATACTAGTTCGGTTTCAGCCAATGCGTTCGGTCACGGCTGAGTATGGACACTCACTGGCGCACACGCACGCATGTACGCACACACGCATTATTACTGGAAGACGTGTTCACACTTCAGTTACAAGACGTGCCGCAAATACAATTGCATAAATTCAGTAATTCATAACTCGCTAGTTGTGACCCCGCTCAAGGTATGCATGGCACATCTCATTTCCATAGGGGTCGGAACAAAACCTGTTGACATCATTGTTGTTCATTAACCTCTCAGCCATCCCTTGCTGTGTTCACATGTTTTGGTATGAATACACATTTCTAGATTCATATATCTAATCAATGTATCTTTCATGAATGATTCAGAAAAATACCTCCCGCGGTCGTTTTATTCGCGTGTGTGGTAGACGGTACTTATGGGACCTATCCACTAACCAGCCACGCCGATATATCACCCTGACCTGCAGGATGGCACGTAGCAATTGTTTGCGCCGAGCGAGCGTTGTGACTTTGCAGTGCGCTGGCATTGGACCGTACTCGACTGGCAAAGGCGAACGCAGAATAAAATTTTCCTTCTTCAAACGAAGTTCGCCTAAGCACGAGCCATGTCAAAAGTACTGATGGGCGTTATCACGCGGGTTGGGGCGATGTCTTCCCCGATGGTCATACAGAAATGCGGCATTGGAATCATCTCCGGACCGCCGAGAGTAAAGATCAGTTTTACGGTAGGTTACCGCTATATAGTTGTGCTATTAAGATATACATTTGGCTCAAATGTCAAATAACACAGTGGTATGTGATTGTTAAATGATGTAGGCATGTCAGAGCTGTGAATTCTACAAACACACGAAAAGATAAACAAAATATAAAAATGCACATCGAATTGAGCGGGTGTCTTAGTGGATGTCTTAGTGGATGCAAAGTAAAACCAAAAGGCCGCAAATTCGCAGCAAAAAAAAAAAATTTAAGGTCGCCTTTAATTTTAAATTTGGCCCAAAACGAAGATGTACCAATCATGTTTGTCCCGTTCAGACTTCCAAAATAAATACTTTTGTTTCAGACTGTTGTCACGGCTGCCTTAGTTTCGGGTTAGGCTTACTTGTAAGATTTGCACTTCCCCTCTGATTAAAGTAAATGAAGAATGAAGGTGCACCTCTCCTCCACCATTTCATGTTTCACTCATTTAATTTCAAGTACATTTTTGAAGACAAGTTTTCGAAAAAGCAAGCGGGCCTAGAATCCACTACAATATGCTATCTCGTTTGTGCGCGACAGTTTCTTTTTGTAGTTTTAATGAAATCACCAGACACATTATTAACTTAATGAATATTCGCCAAACATTAATTCAAAATTGGAACATTCACATAAGTGGATATGACTATGCATGTGTTTCTGTGTCGACTTTCCTTGGCTTGGCCTTTCTCCTCTGGAACCCTACCATAGGCTGACAATGACAAGTTAAGTGGTTTGAAGGTTAATTGACAATCCGGCAGTTGACTCTAGCAAATTACCAGATGTCACGATTAAAACAAAGTCAATTATGTCGACCATTTAAAGCAAACACTTGAACTATTCACACACACCGTTTTGAATATACCGATATGTGTGTGTGTGTGTGTGTGTGTGTGTGTGTGTGTGTGTGTGTGTGTGTGTGTGTGTGTGTGTGTGTGTGTGTGTGTGTGTGTGTGTGTGTGTGTGTGTGTGTGTGTGTGTGTGTGTGTGTGTGTGTGTGTGTGTGTGTGTGTGTGTGTGTGTGTGTGTGTGTGTGTGTGTGTGTGTGTGTGTGTGTGTGTGTGTGTGTGTGTGTGTGTGTGTGTGTGTGTGTGTGTGTGTGTGTGTGTGTGTGTGTGTGTGTGTGTGTGTGTGTGTGTGTGTGTGTGTGTGTGTGTGTGTGTGTGTGTGTGTGTGTGTGTGTGTGTGTGTGTGTGTGTGTGTGTCCTTGGCCTTCAAATATATTTATGTTCTCTGTATGTTTTTTGGATTCTCCATTCAAGAGGAGAGTTTATATTATTGTTGTGAATCCAGCCAGTACACGTGTCATTTAAACTATTGTATAAAATCTGATAATTTTATCATAACATCTTGTTAAATACAATATTTTGTAAACGATACCTATAATTTTAGCCACTTGTGTTTTTTAAATATTTTATTGTGTTTATAAATATAATGTAGCCATTCTATGCTTGTAAAGATCGATCTTGTCGTTCCGCGTACAGTGTAAACGTAATATTCGGAGTGAAATATTCTAATTAAAAATAAATAAATGATCATTATTATAATATTAAATAATTGCGATTCATACAAACCCATTCGTGCAGTAACAATATCGGATGGCATTATAGTGTATACTGCAGTAATATGAGGTAACGATCAACCTTCCTACTTTTCACAAAATAAATATTTATTTAATTAAAGGAAATAAAAACAAGGCATTAGCTAAAATCCGTTTTCCATGTGTACACAAAGTTTAACATTGTATGTAACATTCGAAAACATAAAAAAATACATTTGTAGCATAAATTCGATTGTAAACCGTCTGTGTAGCGATTCCCGCGGAAAAAAATAATGAGCTAGGCGATCACGTGGTATCGTAACGTCACATATGACCCACACTCGCAGCAGGCCGACCCTTTCCATGCATTCAGAGCATGTTTACAAGGATAGTTTTTGGGTCGAAACGAACGTCAGAATGAGTTATTGTGCAATATTCCGATGTAATACAAACACTAGTCATCATAGAGGAACAAGCAGTTATCTTACGGTTCCACATGAATCCAATTTTATTCAAAACAATGAATGCGAATGAAGTTACAAGTCGACTAGGCATTGCCGAGCTTGGGCTCGTTTTCAGAATAATTATATCGAATGCAACCAACGGGAGATAATCTACACCAATATACATACATAGCAAACATATATCGTATCCAGCTACAAAAACTAAAATATCGATGTATGAAGGAGGAGTTGTACAATTTATCATAACAACTTAAATCAGTCAGCGAATTTCTGTCGGTCCGGCTAGCTCAGTTGGTAAACGCGTTGGTTTCTTGGCATTTGTTTTGCAATCGGGCGACGCCGGTTCAATCCCGACACCAAATCATTGATTTTCTTTACACTTTTTTATGTTTTCACGAATTAATATAAACCAAATAATTTTTACACTATGATGCACTGTTTGTAAATATTTATTTTTATTTTTGTAGTAATTATTTATTCGCCACAAAAATTAAAATATGGGAATTATATAACGATGTTTCTAAACTTTATTTATCCAAACAAATATAATGTAATGGATATATAATTTATTAATTGTATATATATATATATATATTGTACGGTAATATATTGTAATTATATATGTGAAAACAAATGTGATCTGTCTGGATAAATAACATTTAGAAACATCGTTAATAATTCCCATATTAAAATTTTTGTGGCGAAAAAATAATTACTACAAAAATTAAAAAAATATTTACATGTATGTATTATGTATGTTTATTGGTGTAGATTATCTCCCGTTGGTTGCATCCGATATAATTATTCTAAAAACGAGCCCAAGCTCGGCGAAACCTAGTCGATCGACTTGTAGGTTCATTCGCATTAATTGTTTTGAATACAGTTGGATTCATGTGGAACCGTAAGATAACTGCTTGTTCCTCTATGATGACTAGTGTATGATGGCCGAGAAGGGCCATAGCGTTTTTGTGTGACAACCTGCAGCGCCATGGGGCGATGACGCGATGCGCGATGCGATGGGCGATGCGATGAGCGATGCGCGATGCGATGGGCGATGCGATGGACGATGCGCGATGCGATGGACGATACACGATGCGATGCGCGATGCGATGGACGATGCGCGATGCAATGGGCGATGCGATGCGATACGCGATGCGATGCGCGATGCGATACGCGATGCGATGCGCGATGCGATAGGCGATGCGCGTTGCGATGCGATGCGCGATGCGATGGTATACATTATAAAAGTGCCGCAATGAGCATGCGTACGCCGAAAACGAGACTTAGGCAGCCATTTTTATTTATTTGTATTAAACACATTTCTTTTTGTGTTCAGAGCATGTGATGATGGCTGATGACGCTGACTGTACGTATACGGTTACACATCTAGTTATTGTGCACAAAAGATTATGTGATTGTACTTCTAAATATTGTCTCGGACATTTACAGAGATTGAATTTAGCGAAACAAAAACGGGTGCCAGGCAGGCAGCCTCTTCGCAAAAACTAAACTAGGAACTGAAATAGATTACTTTATAACATGAAATATGTACCTATTCAATATTTTATTTGTTAAATAATTATTGTTTCCATCTGGATATCCCTGATCGCAAATATAAACACTATTTTGTGTGCCTGCAGACACGATGAACCAGGGATGGTTAAGTTATTTCTCAGTTTAACATTAGCCAACAGTTTTGAAGCCTGTTTGTTTATATTTATTAATTAATGACATAATATCTGTTTAGAATGCAAACATGTTATTTATGCATTATATAAATTAAAATATAAACTTTTCATAATTTATGCTTCTTGATTTACTCCTCGGTCCCCAATACTTCCATGTCTGGAAAAAACTGACACATATTCCGTGAGACGTTCTTCAATACAGATGCAGTGATGTTTAATGACTTAATCTGGGTTCCATAGTAGCACATAAAAGCAGCGTTGCGCCGAAATACAAGTACGAATAACGCGGTGTAAATAAATAGCCCCACTCAAATCAGGCTACCAGCTCTATTGGACCACGTAATAAACAGCCGAAATTGACAGGAAGTTAAGTTAGTAGGTCTACTAGTTGTGCACGGTGCGCGCGGTGCGCGCGGTACGTCTACAATTCGATTCACTTAGGGGTCATCTCAGAACGTCGATGTCCGATATCAGACGAAATTACTTTCATCTTGCCTCAGCCCCCCCCCCCCCACCCACCTCAGACGAATTTTTTTAACATTAATATGATGACACCAGTATAATTAAGAGTCGATGTCCGACGCCAGATGAAACTGCCTCAGACCCCCGTCCCCCAAACAAAAATAATTTCGCTTGATATCGGACATCGACGTTCCGAGATGATCCCTTTGCAAAAATGAAACTACACTCTAGGAACAACGATTCGCTACCTCGTTTGTGCATTTTATATGTAGGTTTTGTAAAATAATTAGAGACAATACTAATTCGAAACTTTCATTTTCCATATCCAAGAATCATGTTAAATTACCTGGTAGAGGCTTTCGTTGACGTGTCACGTCGACTTCATCAGTACCTATGACGCTGAATGACGTCATCGTACACGTGAGGCAGTTCGTAATTGCCCTCGTCTCTGTTGATGGGTGTTTGGGTTTTTCTGATCCAGATGGCTTCCTTGATTTGCCGAATTCTTCTGTTGGGTTCTTTGTCAACAATTTTCACTCCCTCCCAGTCTATGATATGGTTTTCAGTTGTCGCATGGTCTGTAAGGGCGGATTTATTGATGGTAGACATCAATCTTTTTTTTCCGCTCCTTGTGTATTTCTCATTTTTCGTGTTGTCTACGTCCTTTCTGTGTTCCTCCAGTCTTGTTTTGAGTAGTCTTCCTGTCTCCCCAATGTATTCCCCACCACAATTCTTGCACGGTATTTGGTACACCAGTTCGCCCTGTTCTTCTAGCTGTACTTTGTCCTTGGGATGTACCAACAGGTGTCTGAGGGTGGTGTGGGGACGCATGGCCGTTGCTACTCCATATTTTTTCAGTACTCGATGTACTCTCTCCGATACCCCCTCTATGTATGGGATGACTACTTGGCTCCGATAGTTTTTGTCCTTAGTCTTTTTGTTGGTCTTTTTCTTCTTACTGCTATCTGTCGCCTTTTTCAAGGCCCACGACGGATAGCCACACACTCTTAGAGCTCCTCTCAGGTGTTCCACCTCTTCTTTCTTGTCCCCCTCCTCCGAAGTTATTGTCTCACACCTGTTCATAAGGGTTCTGACAACTCCCAACTTCTGATGTTTGGGGTGGTGGGATGCAAAATTCAGGTATTGGTCAGTGTGCGTCTTCTTCCTGTACACTGTGGACTTCACACTGCCATCTTCCTTTCTGGTGAACTTTGCATCCAAGAAGGGCATGCTGTTGTTCTCTTCGTCTTCCCGTGTGAAAATGATGCTACCTGTGGGGTCTACAGTGTTCATGTGTTGTTGTAATTTCTTTGCCTTTCCTGTGTGTACCAGGCAAATTATATCGTCCACATATCGCTTCCAGTTTCTCGGTTGGCAATCGACTGGTGCTGTGGCTATGATTTTCTGCTCCAGGTTCTCCATGTACAGGTTCACAACAATGGGGGACACTGGACTGCCCATGGCTACCCCAAACTTCTGTTGGTATATTTCTCCTCCAAATCTGAAGTATGTCGTCTCCAAGACAAATTTCAACAACTCCATGATGTCGTCTACGTTTATATTTGTTCTCTTCTTTAGTGTCTTGTCATTCTCTAGTCTTTTTCTGATGACTTTGCAAGCTTCTCTGATTGGGGTCTTCGTGAACAGTGACACAACGTCATATGACACAAATGATTCTCCTTCTTCCATTCTCAGCTTTGTCATTTCTTTCACCAATTCTTGTGAATTTTCCGTATGGTGTTCTGTTTTTCCAACAAGTGGTTGTAGTATGTTGGCCAATTCTCTGGATACTCTGTATGCTATTGTCTGTGTGTAGTCGACAATTGGTCTGAGTGGCACCTTCTCCTTGTGGATTTTTGGTGATCCATACATCCGTGGTACTTTTTCTAGCGTAGGATATAAGTACCAGTACTGATCTTTGGTGATCTTCCCCTCCTTCTCCAAGGAATTTACCATTCTGATGAGTTCTGCCTTATATTTCTTGGTCGGATCCTTCTTTAACTTCTCATTCAGCGTCATAGGTACTGATGAAGTCGACGTGACACGTCAACGAAAGCCTCTACCAGGTAATTTAACATGATTCTTGGATATGGAAAATGAAAGTTTCGAATTTGAAAACGAACTATCCTGAAGAATGTTCAGTAATCTTAGAGACAATACTATTTTAGTTTACGATTTAGATATTTTATTATAAACTAAAGACACTAAAGTTTAGTAGGGTCTAACTGATTATAGTTATATATATATATATATATTGTTTTATTTATGTAAGGCATAATGAACATGATATGTACACCTATGAAAATATATCATGTCATTAATGAATAAATATTCAAGAAATGTATACTTCAAAGCCTACGGTTAATGTTCAACTGAAAAATGCCATCCACATCCCCGTTTTTCATGTATGGAGGTACATAAATTATCGTTTATATTTTCGATCAAGGATATTCAGATGAAACCAAAAATTAAATGGGGAGTGGTAGAAGAGGTACACACCTCATGCTATGAAGTAATTCATTTTTGGTCTCCGGTTTTGGTGCGAGAACCTAGATTACATTCTATAAAGTGATTGCCCGCATGCCTCCATTTATTTTAGTCTAAACTCAATCGCATTAGGCTTCTATCATAATATTTAGAAGTACAATCACATAATCTTTTGTGCACAATAACTAGAGAAGTGTAACCGTATACGCACACTCAAAGTCATCAACCATGGACACATGCGTTGAACATAAAAGGCATCCAGTGTTGCCTATAGTCACGAATTTGTTCAAGCCCAGACAACAAAGCCAAACCCAAAACACTGGCGTCGGAACATGGTGGATATTTGGTGGGTTGAGGCTCTCCAAAACCTCGATTTGCACCCTCCCTCTTGAGGCTCGCCAAAACAGCCACATTAAGGCTCTCCAACATCACAATTTGCACACACATTGTGGCTCGCCAAAATAGCTCCATCTTCAGGCTCTTCAAAAACCTCGATTTGCACCCCCCAAATATCTACATTGAGGCTCTCCACAAACATGAATTTGAACTCCTCATATATCCGTGGGGATGTCAAGGGTGAAACTGGCCTCGATTCCGATGCTCGCTGTCTGATTTTTTTAAATTTCTCTCGCTGGTCCTGCACAACTCTCTCCACCAGATCGTTCGCTCTCGTTTTCCACCTTTCTCCCAATCCTTCACAATCTCTTTTTCCATAGTCTTCCCATCGCAGTCTAGTTCTTCTTCGCCTCCTTTTCCTTCCAGTCTCTGTGCATCTGCTCTCTTTGCCATCCGTTCTTCTCCCATTTTCTCTACAAGTCCTGCCCATCTTAGTTGACTCATGCTTATGCTTGTTCAGAAGCAATTGTGTCGACTATTCATATCAAAGACACAATTAACCACAGGCGCAATTACGACCAGACGATGTAAATAAGTAGCATCATTCTAGTCCACTGCTGCAATTTTGGGAGATGGTGCTGTTCTAAGTATAGCTCCTGACCCAGGGATTATCGTCTCCACAGACGCACCGACTTTGACACATCATGTAATCCACTTGCCAGACAAGAGATACAATTAACCGAAAGTGCTACTTAACCCCCACTTTAGTGCATCGGCACTTCCAGGTGTTAATTACAATTTTGATATACTCGTTTGTACTGAATCATATAGAAAACGACATTGCTCTCTAGTCTAACAAAATTCAGTTGTGTTACATCTGTGTAACATAGCTGTTAAGGTGTATCAGAATGGGACGAGGAAAGGCGAATGTGTTTTTGGAGGACAATCGTTCAGATGGGACCACCTTGATGATATGTCGCAAAACATGTTGTTGTTGTCTATGGAAGTTCCCATAGAAACCAAGAGTATACATCTCAACAATAAAAATATTGAATGAGCATTGGTTTACATTATTTATTCATTGTAAATACGGAGAAATTACAATATCACATAAGTATGTACAGTATCGGCGGTATGCATGGTAATAGTAATTAGCATCACACGTTTTGCTTTCGTAAACACATTATATCACACGTCAATTATATATATATATATATACAACAATTACAGTGAAATTACAATTACAGTGAAAACATGATGTATATCAGAAGTATCTTTCTTAGAAAACTGAACGATGAAATACTACGAGTCTCAAGGAATCATTTCAATCGACGAAACACCGTGCTTCTTTGTGCATATTCGTTAAATTGGTTTGCACCGCACGTTTTATGAGAAATCATTAACACAGAGTATAGTTGGCACTTATCAAAAACGAACGAGCGAAATACAGCAGGTTTGGTTTTCCTCGGACGACCGTGTCGCTTGTGCGTCTTACGCTGAGATGGTGCTGATTCCACTCTCCAGCAATCTGGTCGAGGTCGACTTGAATCAGCTGGGTGAAGCAAAATCGCAAGCACTCCCAGAAATGAACGAAGCTGCTTGAATTGTATTGTAGAATTAAATCAGGCCTACCAATACTGTGCATGTCTTGTTTAAAAAAAAACTGTTGTAAGTAATACATGCTGTACATAACACTGCGTAAACAATTATGTAAGTTAGTCTTTCTGGGTCCTTGCTTTGAATTGCTTATGTTAGTTACCCCGTTCGTTTGCACAAAGAATCACGCTGTTTCAGAAGTGTAGAAAATATTGCTTACATCTTAATATCATCGTCGGTTGAAATGATTCCTTGAGACTCGAAGTCTTTCATCAGATTTATCCACTAGTCCATCCCACTGCGTCGAAGCGACAGCCACCAACGTTCAATTATCTGAAAAAGACATTTAAAATATACATCATGTTCTCACTGTAATTATGAAACAACTAATCGAAAATTCAAACGTGTGAAGGTAATTAGTATTAATATGCATACATTTGATACGGTACATACTCATGTAAAAATTTAATTATATAGATATATATATATATAGGTAGGTATGTAGGTAGGCAGGCAGGCAGGCGGGCGGGCGGGCAGACGGACAGACGGACAGATAGATAGATATATATTATATTATTTAGGTGTAGACACCTGGTTTCTATGGGAACTCCCATACACCACACTGCTGTCTCGCGCCATGCCATCCAAGTGGTCCCATCTGAAGGCTCGTTGTATGTCCTCCATGAAGACGTTCTCAGTTCCCCGGTCCATTCTGATGCACCGTGGCACGGCTATAACATGCGCATCTCACCAATTAAGTGGTACGATTCCATCACTCTTTATTTGTTCATACATACATACATACATACATACATACATACATACATACATACATACATACATACATACGTTCATCCGTACATCCGTACATGCGAGTATGCGTGCATTCGTGCATGCGTGCATGCGTACATACGTACATACTTACATACGTACGTACGTACATACATACGTACGTACGTACATACATATGCTATTGCTAGTGAGTGTGTGCGTGCGTGTGTGTGGTTTACATGTATTTTGCATATGTAAATGCCAATAAAGAACACGTTACCACTGATGTCCTCCACAAACTCTATGAAATGATGGGAGACAACACAGGGATCTTTGTTGGTTCTGCCCACCTTCAGCCATAGTATTTTCCTGGAGAATCTGAATCAGCACATTTTGTTTAATTTCATGACACTTGAACAGCATACATAAAACTATTATACATATATATATATTATTCACATATCTATCAGCCAATGTATTCGGCTGACCACTAGGTTACTATTCAAGTAGTGTTGTTTTGCATCTGACTGTACAAGTAAAATTAAAACTCCAAAACACCCCAAAACTTTTCCATACACACTAGGCCTATTGCGTATGGGTGGTTTGGTTGTCGCAAAGTACCTAAGAGGAAACAAATTGTCACTGTGGCGTCACCTACTGAGTGAAACATATTTTAATTACATATTTGATAACAGAAGAGGGCAGCGTGGTTAGTCATTACATAAACACATCATTAAACATGCCAATAAAAACAAACTGGCCACGCATAATGCTCCATGTATTGCAAAACCAAACGGCTTTAGCTTGTCGTACCCATCAATGTGAATGAGATAGTTTGGGCCTTTGCTATAATATTGCCACATCGTGCCGCATGCTATATTGGGCGGCATCGTAAATCGCTGCGATTGACAGGGAGTTACACTGTAGCGTATCTACGGTTTGGTAAACTGTGCCTCAGCTATTCGATTCACTTAACTAAAAAGAAACAATTAAACTGTAGACAGAAAAAAAACATGTGACGCAAATGACGACTAAATTCAGTTTTTTCGATGATTTAATGTACATGCTTCTTGTTAAACCGACTTCGAATATTATAGCTATTTATAATAATTGAAACATAAACTTGGACACAATCGAACGGCATTTGCAATAAGCGAAAGTTGAAAAAAGTTGTCGTCTCTTCCCATGTATACAAAATAAGTTTTATATTTTCTACCGAGGATATCCAGACGGAAACAATTTAAAAACTGCATTTGAGCGGTAGAAGAAGTACATATATGTCATGTTATGAAATATGTTTGCCCCAGACTTTCGTCACAACATTTAGAAGTACGAACACAACAAATTCTGTGCGCAAACCAAATGTATATGTAACCGTATACGTACAGTCAGAATCATCAGCCATGATCACATGCTCTGAACACAAAAAGGAATGCGTTTAATAAAATACAAATGGCTGCCAAAGTCTCGTTTTCGACGTACGCATGCTCATTGCGGCACCTTTATAATGTATACCATCGCATCGCATCGCATCGCCCATCGCCCATCGCATCGCCCATCGCATCGCGTCATCGCTCCATGGCGCTGCAGGTTGCCACACAAAAACGCGATGGCCCTTCTCGGCCATCATACTAGAGTTTGTATTACATCGGACTATCGCACAATAATAAATGTTGACGCTCGTTTCGACCCGAAAGCTATCCTTATAAACATGCTCTGAATGCATGGAAAGGGTCGGCCTGATGTGAGTATAGGTCATATGTGACGTCACATCTCTGTTTTGGCTTGGTGGACATGGAAATATATAGCAGGATGTAATATAATATGAATTCAAGCATTATATGTGTTTATTCCCTTTAATGCACTCAGGCTCGATCGAGCGAAGTGTGCACTTTGACCAACGAATGCGCGGCAACGAACGACATGATCTATTGTATTGCTTGAGAAACTATGCGGCAACATTTAAATATAGATTTTAAAAATAGAACATAAGCGGCCGAACTAGATCTTTATATATCTTGTGAATACTACGCCTACGTACGTTTATAGGTAAGTTATGACACAGCATAAAATGGTCAACTTGCTACCATCCGCGGTGCTAAACACACAAATGTCATTCATACGTAAATATACCCAGTTAGCTTTACCAGTTTTTAAATGTGGGAATGTAACTATGGAAGTCCAATTTATTTGAGAAATATTTTGCCAGCTATCCGTGTGGTGAAACGAGAAACGTAGCTTGCTTGTTCCGTTAAGCACGCTCGCGGGTCGAGGTGAACTCAAAATAACTAGTAGGTCACCTTGTTCAGCTAGCGCGCCCAATGGACGCATGCGCATTCTGAATTTCGGTCAGCCGGGAGTCACTCCACAAAATATTGGCAAATTATAATATGTGTTTTATTAATGTGATTGTACTACAATAAGCAAAAATTAATGCAGATTAGTTCTTCTAATAGTGACACTTCATGTTGATTAATGTATATCTGTTATCAAGACTGTTTAACCTTAACCATGCTTTTCTAACATAACTTTGGAACTGCTCTTCGAAATGTGTCGCCGTTCGACATTGGCCGAAATACCGACTATCACCTTTGTTTTCCGAAGCAGTACTTAAAATATTGCCTGCAGAGATTGTTATGATCTATTACTGGCATGCCTGTTCGACATGCATACTAAATAACTAATAATACGGAACGTTTTTCGCCTTTACAACTCGTCCTGCGCGCGATCTGTTCGAGTGTCTTCTGGCTCGGCTGACAGCGCGCTATTTAATGAGCTCGTACATAAAACACTCGAGTTCAGTGGAGTACCCTCGTCTATTTTTTGCAAACAATCAGTTTCAGCTGCAAGGCCAAATTAACTTAACTCTTTGTTGTGCATTTTCCCAGTGAAAACATTGTAGCCTACCGTAGGCCAAAAGAGTAATATTGTTGTGCATCTTTCAAAACAAAAGAAAACGCGAACAGTGTTATGATTCGATTTAATTGCCTGTAGATTAGTTGTCTTTATTTGTAGTATTTATTGTTTACATTATTCTTATCGTGTCCGTTGTTCGTGTGTTTGTAGGAGAAGATGGTTTGCATGATGATTCTGTTTACCGGCTGCACCGCGCCGAGTTTCTACATCATGTCTCAGTTCAAGACCTACAGGAGACTGAAAAACAACCTAGACTAAGTTCAAAGGTCATCAGTAGGCCACGCTGGATGACGCAGTGCGCGGCATTGACGCGGTCTTGCAGAAAGTGGAGCAGCTTACACCGGAAGTAAATGAAATTCAAGAATGCGCCTGCCGTTTTAGGAATGATTTTAGTCTGATGTGCTAGCTGCCTCTGCGATTACATTTGATTCAGTTGTCTGAAAGTTTTGTGTGAGTGAAAGGGGAAATGTTGTGGATTATGTGAACATTGAACTGTGTAGTACTACACTTTTCATGACAACTGCATGTAAACGCGACCTCTTTAAAATACAACTGTGAAGGGAGGCTTGTGTTCCTTTCGTGAATGACTTGCGCCATGCGACAATACAGTTACATGACGACTTACGCCAGAAGACATTACAGTTACATGACCACTTACGCCATACGACATTACAGTTACATGACCACACCTTCCCTTGTCGAATAGGCGCCTGGACCCTACACATGTAATTCGTAATCATATGCGAAATACTACTTCCCGGAACATGTCGGTTTATGTAACAGAGCCTATGCTGTGCAAGCCAAATGATAGTGTCCTCCGATTGGCGCGGTATAGACAGACGTAAAAACGGAGGCGTCAATTTGAGCAAGTCTTCGCAACCCAAGTTACATAAAGAGCCCAACGGATTGATAAAACCCAGAACGATTGTAGAAAACACGCGTAACGTTGAAACAATCGATTAACATCCGGTACGAACCCTAAAACTGGTAAAACACACACACACACACACACACACACACACACACACACACACACACACACACACACACACACACACACACACACACACACACACACACATATATCGGTATATTCAAAACGGTGTGTGTGAATAGAAACACACACACTACCCAGGGGGACAAGTGGGTTGAACAGACATGAATAAAAGGTTTGCCTCCAAAAACATTTATACATATATCTAGGATCACAACCTAAATGGACAACATTGAAAACAGTTACTGGAAAAAAGTTATTAGCCTCAAATAGGCCTTGAGCCAGGACCAAAACATTGGGCAACCGGTACATTTTTAGGGACAAATGCTCATAGTGATTTTTGGCTAGGCCTACATTCCTAGAGATGGAAAATAGGTGATAGCATTGCAGCACTCCCAACTTTCTGTGAGAAATCACTCTTTCATACTATCCCCATATTCGCGACAACAAGTTTTATGTGAAATTGCTAACATACACAAACAACTATGGAATATTTACTATACATCACAGTAAAACAAAAACACCACATGCTTTAAATGTCATGCTTTCCAAACATATCAAAATTATTTTCATATCTTGAGAATTGTGCATGTTGTGGTATTTTATCTACCACATCTCAAAATGCAATCCACGGCATTCAGGTTTTCAACAAAAAATCACAAAATTCTGGTTAATAACCACATGTATCCTCATTCGAGGTTCTTATTGCACACTAGAATGTTGGCTTGCATCCCTAGATATGGAAAATATGTGATAGCATTGCAGTACATACATTAATTTGTGTGAAATAACTTTTTTCAATCCTTTCCCCATTTCCGCGAAAACTATTTTTCTATGGAAATTGCTGAAGGGGTGGTCACACACAAACCATTACACAATAGTTATTATACATCTTATGGGTATGATAATTGTACATGATATGGCTGAAGTTTCACGTGTCGTATACACATGAAAATTCTTTTAATACATTGAGAAATGTTGAATTTATGGCATTTTATCTACCGCGTCTCAACATGCAATCCACGCAAGTAGGCTTATGCACAACTTACCTTCAAAAATGCGAACATGAAGATGACTACTCTTCTGTTAAATTTATGTTTGCTGAGCAACGGTAGGTACTTTCAAGGGAGAAATCGACCCCTGTTATGGTTACGCGTGAGAAATGGTTGTTTACGCCCTACCCAACCTAGTGATGACAAGATTATCTTACGTTCTGCTAATTTGGAGGTAAATGTTTTCAGACTACACATAAACTAGTGCTACCTAAAGCAAATATATTTAATATAAATGATTCATCTATCACGCATCTGGTATGTGCGACCTGGACACTAGATTTTATTATCCAGCTCGCACATACCAGATGCGTTGCGTGAGAGATGAATCAGTTATGCTAAATATTACAAGGCATTTCAAAATCACGCGATATTCGCACGCATCTATTAGTCTAGTGGATATGTGCAGACAAATAACGGAATTTTGCATATATATATATATTTATAATTCTATATTACATAAAATGTAAAGCTAACATATACTTTGACTGACAAATATACGTCAAAAATAATTTTAGGTTCAGATCCGGCGGGCCTTGCGGATGCACACGCTCACGCACACGCACACGCACACGCACACGCACACACACACATTTCATATTACTGTAATCTAACAAAACCTCGAGTTATTACGTCTTTGGTTTAGGTCGTAACGTTAAAATAACTTGGCTATTGTAACTAGGAGAAACTTCCAAATATAGCTCCGGTTTAGTTAAACAATGAAAATCACTGTACATTGCCTTAGCGCATCTGCCGTATGTCTAGGCCAGCGCCATGGAAACTACCTGGCAGCAGTGACATCGACGTGTGTCTACTCCGTGTGCAGCCAGGCATGCTGGCCAGGCGATATATCATCCACCATAAAGACAGTGTTGGTCAGGCACCGACAACATTCCAACACCATGACCCAGAAACACAACTCCGACATTGCGCTACAATAAAATTAATGTTAGGCACTACACCTTGCTATATGAACAATCCCCGACTGTCTCGTGGCAATAGCATAGGGCGATAATAGCAGCAGTTGTTGTGACATCTCACATATGGAACAGATGCGAGCGCGAATATATATGATATATATACATAGGTGGTTCCTCGATAATGACTACCACTGTCTTAGAGGAATCCCCTGACTCTATTTTTTATATTTACCATACATTATACCATGTTTAGCATAAGGTTATATACTTGTTTTTACATGGATGTATTGTATGTATAAGTTGAAATATCTGGGTCAAATAAAACAAACTCTTATTATTATTAGGTGAGGTTATATTACTCTTATCAACGATGTTGGCAAATGCGGTTTCCCTACGTCACAACCAAAATTAAATTACGCACGTGAGCTCCGTCAATCTTTGCCACTCCAACAATGTTTGCATTACGTTAGAATTAAGCTACTAGTGCGGCATCGCATCTGCTAAATCACCCTTTCCAGTACGCAGTTCTCGCACGAACAACATCATCTTCTGTTTTTGTCACAAGGAAACAATTTTGGGGCCAGAATTCCAAAGATACGATAAAATATCCAAACGTTCCACGTGTTCGGCAAGCATTTTGTGATGGCTAGACGGACCTTTTGCTAGGCAACAGGTCACATGATGGATATGTCAATTCATGAATTCATGACACTAAAACTGTAGTTGAGGAAATGGCTATTGCGTTTTTTTGCTGTGAACTATTGTTAAAAGTTCGGCAAAGAGCTTCCATTAGAGTACTAGTAGGCCTATATCACTAGGTTAATGGGGCCATTTTTGTTATTAATTGTGATACATACATCGCAAACATGCATCAAATTGATCTTGGTGAAATGTAAAAGAACAAGCAATTGGTTATATCCACTGGCTGTGCATATACATTGTCATACAATTGGCATGCTTACACAGAGTAGGTCAATTTCTGTGTTCAGAATTATACAAACAGCACATTGTTGGTAAACCACAAACGTTAAAGGGCCGCTGTTTATTTAAGTGGGACTGAAAGTTCGCACACAATTAAATTTATTACGAAAGATAGTTTCAGTTGATTCCAAAGTATTGAGGAGTTCGTTTGGGTGTGGCTACACAGATAACCAGGACGTTTTTCATACAAGCTGGGTGCATACTTCCCTCTCCGGCTTTTCACTCCCCCAATCAAGCTAACTCGCTGCCCCCATCGGCCCCATCCTGTCTTCTCACAAATGATCACTCTACTCATTATATTTATTATTTTTTTCGAATATTTTAAGAAAATATTTAATAGTAATTTGGGCAACAATTTTCATAAAGGGCAACGTCCTGACAGGACAATATTTCATGATAAAAAGGCAAACGTTGTCTTAAAATTACTATAGGAAGATCATCAAAATAGCCACATTTTTTTATTCTTATAAAAAGGTAGCTAGTATGGATCAAAGTCAGTATCGGTATGGATCAATTGTTCTATAAAAGTACAAATATACTGGTGAACAGTATTTTCGTATCTATCAGTATATATCCGGGAATAAATAAGCGACAAGATACTTTTCGTGGTAAGTAGCTAGGGCAAGATTTTAATTAAAAAAAATTGGGGCAAGGTCACATAAATGTGCAAGCAAAATCTTTAAAAAAAAAAAAATTATTCCAAGATACTGTACACTATTGGAGCGAAGTATCTCAAGGGCCATTTTTCTAACAAAGGATTATGTTTCCTTAAAAACAAAATTGGCAACAAATTTCTTCATAAAATGGCAAAGCCATTTTATGAAGAAAACTGTTACCAAAAATATCATGGTCAAAAGAGAACGTTTCCATTAATTGGTAATTTCCTTTCAGTAGTAAAAAGAACAAAATACACTGCAGGTTAGACATATCGCCAAAAAGGGCATTGTTGGTCAAACGAAGCATATTTTTCATGAAATGGCATTTTACGTACATGTTATTGGTACTGGAATAATCGTTTACAGTGACAACATATCTCAGTGAAAAGGGTAAACCTCAGATACGTCACCTAAAGTGTCTACTGAAATGGCTTCCACAGTTTAACTAATTGTTCACCTAAACAAATGGGTTCACCATAAATTTAATCAGAGTCTTTGGCTTAATTAGCATAAATGTAAGTTTTTTTATATAGCTCAGTATCCATTCATCAGGACTGCTCAAAGCGCTTTACACTTTACTCCCTGGCAGACCTGTTCAATCGAACACCATCTCATCTTCTCTGGGAAGCAGTCAGCCACGCTGCAATTAATGCGCGAAGACTAGGCCTATTCGTATACAAACATTCAGGAGGGTGAACTGGAGCAACGTAGAGTGTGTGGACTTGTCCAAGGTTCGACCCGGCAGCACAGCATTCGAATCCGGGTTCTTTCCAATGATCTAGCCACTGGAGCACTGCGCCACTGCGGCATTACGCCTCTGCGGCACTATGCCACTGCGACACTACGCCAACACGCTCCACACACGTACCTATACATGTCCAGCTTCAGTTGACCGAGGTTGAAAATACTGAATCCAGACTTTTTTATTATAAGTAATACAATTAATATTAAAACGTCATGTCATTAAACTGGTATGGCTAGTTAGAATTAATAAAATGATGATATTATTGTACCTTATTTAGTGTCATTTTAGTATGTTGGTGTTTGATATACAATGCATTCGAAAATATTCTATTAGATTGTTAAAACTGAAATCTAATAATACTATCACATCTTCGTATACCACAAGTTGCAGATCTTATGTGTTTACACAAGTGTGAGCACTCCCAACTAGATTCGTCGTATCTGGTAGGGGCTATCCAATGTCACTGTCCTTCACGATCTCTACGAAACTACATCCCTTTTAGAGTTTCCAATAGCAGAATCAACATTAGAAAACACTCTGTTTTGAATAGATGTATGACTACTTTCAACACATTGTATTTAAGTGATCCAACTTATGATATATATTCAGGAGCTGAACCAATTAGATCCTCAATTCAAAGACATTTCTATGTATAACAGATGTTTGCATGGTATAGTTGATGTTGATATTGTGTGCCTTTTATGTCTTTATTGTTCTTATTGTTTTTATTATTCTATTATTGTTTTATTATTTATATGTATTGTTTCAGTTATCAGTCCTGTTACTGGGTCCACTGGAATCTGAATAAATACAATACAATAAAATACATATAGACAGCACAAAATTATTCAACCGTCAACATGTATTTCCTTCATAATACCATTTTTTGGTTTCGAGATGCATAAAACATATTTGTTTGGTGATAATAAAATATATATACGGCATTTTCCTTTTTGTACAGTTGGATCATTTTGCAATTAATTTTTTGAGTTGATCAGGAATTATTGCCATTTGCAAAGAATTGTTTTAATAAACCACCACATAAAAGTATGTGTTTATTGCATGTTAGGTGAATTTAAACATTATTTATCATCATTTTATAACACAATAATGCGAATACACAATTCTGTGGTTAAAATTCGAATTGTGAGTTGCAAGTTTGATCTAGAAACTCAACAAATGGACAATTGATCGCACCAATTGTAATTAAGGATAGTTCGATCAAATATCAATGGTGAGGAAAATTTTTTAGAAGACATCAACTTTCGGCTTCCGTTTTCAGTGGTCATTTTTGATACTTTCATGGTGCACGTTCACTTCATGTTTTATAAAATCTCTTCGAAATCAAGTGAAATATCAGACAGCAAGTCGTTGCTTCGTATGCTCATATCGAATGGCAAATTGGTATACCATATACGGGAAACACTAAACAGTACCTTAAAAGACAAACTCGTCACTGAAGGAAGCCAAACAGGTAGCTAAAGACAGAGGGAGCTGAAGAAAGCGTATATGAGTCGGAAGGAACAGACATACCTGTATGTTAAGTACTGAAGCCTCTCGTTACATTGTTCGTGGATTATGTGGTTGTCACCGACACAGACGTACCATCAACGGACTAGGACATCCATGCTTCCTGGGCTGCCATGCAAAGTAGATTTCGCCTACATGCGTTGTAGACTTGATTAGATTTGGCCAAGGAGATCATTCTACCCGTCGCAGGAAGTCTTTCGGTGCCAAAACGGTCACCATCAGTACTACCGTATCTCTTATGGTGCGCAGTGGCGCGGTAGCTAGAGAGTCGGACTCTCGACCGAGAGAAGCCGGGGTAGAATCATGTGCTGCGGTGTTGAACCGTGGACAAGTTCGTTCACTCAACGTTGCTCCAGTTCACTCAAGAGTATGAATGAGTACCTGGCTATTGACAGTGGTTGATATTTGTGGATGACTTTAATTGCAGCGTGACTGGATGCTTCCCAGAGAAGTAGAGATGGTGTTCGGTTGAACAGATCTGCCAGGGAGTAAAGTGTAAAGTGCTTTGAACAGTCCCGAGAGTCACTGCGCTATATACGAATTTACCTCTTTATTCTCCAACGTAGATGGTGAAAATAAACACACTGTATATATTGCAATAGTAAAAGGGCTACCACAAGTGCCAATATCATAACAGTTGTAAAACTATATCTGATACGGCGATAGTGACCCCCTAGGCCCTACATCTAGTAGGGGAACGGTGTGCAAAACGGGCCGCTTAAGCGAGATTTATTGTACATTTTTCATTCAAAAAATAGTTATCTACGGTATCATCTTCTCCACTTATCTGAATACGTCTGTGCTAAAATGTAGGGTATTTCTATTAAAACTACTGCATTTACGGGATGTTTCAGAATACCACCCGATTTTTGACTTATTAAAAAGGTTCGCCCAACACGGGTCTCCTGCATATCCACTTGTACTATTTAGCCGGCATCACACAGTTCGCACACACATTGTGCATACTTGGACCCTGACCAATCATGTTACTCAACTTTCACTTTGTTGATTGATCTTCTTTCAGTATATGTGAGCTATTTGCTACGCGGTTTATTATCATGATTTGGTGATATATGTAACTTGACAATTATGCTTATATATTACACTATTTGATAATATAATATATATCCATACAGCTCATATTGACGTTGCTCCGATATATATATATATATATTAGTACTATTTTAGCAATATTTATTTATTTATATGATTTTATACTGCTATATTTTATTGATTAATTTATGCATTATAATTTATTGATTATGTTATATTGTACTATGTTTATTTTAAGTTAACGTCTTACTACCATAATCCAATTATTTTGTTGTCTTTTACTTAATTAATTTATTAATATTTTTATTACTATTGTAGGGCACAATTTTCAATTTAAATGACTGTCTTAGTACCAATATTTTAGTTTAATTATTATGACGCATGATGTATTGTAAAGCGCCACGAACAATTGTGGATCTTGCGCTACAATAAATTAAATATGTTATAATATATATATATATTATTATTAATATATACATATATATTATTATTAATATATATATATATATTAATAATAATAATGTGTGTGTGTGTGTGTGTGTGTGTGTGTGTGTGTGTGTGTGTGTGTGTGTGTGTGTGTGTGTGTGTGTGTGTGTGTGTGTGTGTGTGTGTGTGTGTGTGTGTGTGTGTGTGTGTGTGTGTGTGTGTGTGTGTGTGTGTATTGGAGCATATACGTGTGGCTTATACATATCAGAGTTTCGGAAACGGAAATATTATATTTTTTAAATATTGCTAACATTTTAAGATAAGTGTGAAAAACTATCCCTCTGAACTCACCTCTTTGAAAGTGCGTTTCGCACTTCTGACCAGTGTTCAATAGGGCCCATTTATGAGTTACTTAGCAGTGCCACCACAAATTTAACAGCATATAATACAGTGGCGTAGCCAGAGGGGAGGGGGAGGGGCCATCCCCCCAATCCCGGAAAATTAGGAGGGTAGGGGACTGAGGACCTATAACTTGTTCCCTGATTCATACAGTGACAAGGTACATAGGTTATTGGGGTGCCTGTGCCTTCCCAATCCTACCCTTTGGCAAAGAAATTTGCCATCATTCAAATTGGATTAAGTTACCCAAAGTGGAGGAATCCGCCGCTTCTGCGTAAGCGATAACATCCAGCAGGCTGCAACCCAAGGCCAAGAGATGGCAGTATGAATATATGTCATATCCCGCTACTCATTGCTAGCTTGGATGCCGGATGGCCCCCGCCAATACAAAACACTGCCTACGCCACTGACATAGTACAATAACGCCAAACGGCTGTGGGCCCGTTTTGCATGCCGTTCCCCTATGCCTAAATATAAGAGGGACAATCCAAAACTGCAATACAAGCAGTTGCACAGGGGTATATTCACACAAAAGTCAACAACTTCGTATTTACCCCCTTCAAACATTGTATATTCTCACTTGTATTATAGTTAAACTTGTTTGGTTGTCTTGTATATATATTGTTGCCAATGATCTGAATAAACATTCATTAATTCATTAATTCATTCATATACGTTTTGTTAAAGCCTGTTATAAATAAAGTGTAGTTTTGTGCAAATAATGTTTTTCCGGTGCTGTATTTAATGATTATCTTAACTTTGGTCACAATGCAGACATCTAGAGTCCAGTGGCCGGATGCATGACACACACTTAAATCCAAATTCCGCCCAAGTTAGGGTCATTAGCTCCTTGGTGGCACATAGCCATTGGGAGCGGTTGCATGACACGCACCCAGCTGAGTTCGTGCCCAAATTAGGGCGCAACTCCTGGGACAACCCCGAGCAGTCCTAACTCCAGCTAGGTGTCACCTAGCGTGTTTTACTAATGGCCGCGACGGTTCACGAGTTATACTGGCGCAGACAATTAAAAAATTTTTTAGAAATCATTTAAACCCCTTGGATACGTACAGCGACGTTCAGCTGTTTGAAAAGTTTCGTTTCAGAAGAGTTGATCTATTCAGAATCGTCGACGAAATTCGTGGCGACTTGGAATTTGGATATAGCCGAAAGGGATTCTTGTCGCCCGAACTTCAAGTGTTAACTGCGTTGCGATTTTTCGCGTCTGGGTCCTTCCAGAATGTTGTTGGCGATACAATTCTGACACGTAAATCGATCGTTAGTAGAACAATTTATCGTGTGTCGCAAGCTTTGTGTGAGCGCGCGCGAAGATGGATTTTCTTTCCCCGACAGCGTGAAGCGAATCGGCAGAAACGGTTGTTTTATGCCATGGCAAGTTTCCAAAATGTCATCGGTTGCGTTGATGGGACGCACGTGAAGTTGCAGGCTCCAGTCGTAAACGAATACGAGTATGTCAACAGGAGCGGCAGACACAGCATTAATGTGCATCTCATTTGTGATGCCGAACTGCGCATTTTAAATTGTGTAGTCAAATTTCCGGGATCGGCACATGATGCACGAATTTTGAGGGAGGGCTCAGTTTGGAGAGCCTTCGAGGGGAATCCTCTCCCTCTTGACGGCTTTATTCTGGGAGACAGTGCGTACCCGTTACGAGAATGGCTGCTGACGCCCTTTATAAATCCACAGACACTACCAGAAATCGCGTACGTACAGCCGCGCCTTTGTCAGCACGAGAGTAACAATAGAAAGGTGTAACGTTGTCCTGAAACGGCGATTTCACTGTCTGCATACAGAATTGCAGTACTGTCCAGAGAGGGCATGCAAAATCATCACAGCGTGCTTGGTGTTGTATAATATGGCTTTGGAATTTGGCACACCCGACCCCGACCCACAAGACAACAATGATGATGATGCTGATAACACTGTCTGCAACGACAATCCCACCATTTCAGGAAGAGCTATGCGTCAACGTATTGTTCAACAACACTTTACAAGAAGGTAAGTCTTTATCAACAGGAAGCTTTATTAAATATAAATACACAACATGCTATATTAACATCCCATATTGTGACTTGCTACTTACACAATAAAGTGGATGTACCTGCAAAATCGCAATAGCATTTACGGAGATTTTATTCATCACCATCCAAGCAGAAACTCACTCAACAAAAAGCTATTTGATTATATCTTGTAATCTGACGCAATGGCAAATGATATAGTGAACTCACAGTACAAAATTGTGTAAACGACTCTCATACGTATTTTTAAAGTATATGTATACTTTGAATTTACTGACTTGGTACACAGCAATTAGTGGTAGAAACAAAGTCAGATCAAAAGCAAGCTGAAGCTTTATTTTTTTAGATCTTTTATTTCAATGTCTTTCTGTAGGTAGATGGCGTAGAGGTCGTTAACAGTTGATGTGGACTGTCTCTTCCTCTTCCTGCTCGTGGCTACTGGCGAGACGATTGAAGGCTCTCTCACCCGCAACGTGTCATTGTCATCAACTCCCACTGTGACATTGTCTGCAAAGTCTAAAGGAGTGCTGCACCTTGTAGGATTACTGCTGCTGCTGCTGCTGCTGCTGCTGCTGCTGCTGCTGTTGCTGCTGCTGCATGGACGATCTGTAACAACAAGTTATATGTCATGCCAAGGCATTCTGGTGGAATACATTTTTTTTCATATTTTTTGTACTTTTTAACACACCAATTATTGTTTAACATTTACATTAGCATAGACAGGATTTGCAAATGTGGTGTACTATGGTACCCACAGCCTTGCATGTCAAATGTGGTGTACTATGGTACCCACAGTCTTGCGTGTCAAATGTGGTGTACTATGGTACCCACAGCCTTGCATGTCAAATGTGGTGTACTATGGTACCCACAGTCTTGCGTGTCAAATGTGGTGTACTATGGTACCCACAGCCTTGCATGTCAAATGTGGTGTACTATGGTACCCACAGCCTTGCATGTCAAATGTTGTGTACTACGGTACCCACAGCCTTGCATGTCAAATGTGGTGTACTATGGTACCCACAGCCTTGCATGTCAAATGTGGTGTACTATGGTACCCACAGCCTTGCATGTCAAATGTGTTGTACTATGGTACACACAGCCTTGCATGTCAAATGTGGTGTACTATGGTACCCACAGCCTTGCATGTCAAATGTGGTGTACTATGGTACCCACAGCCTTGCATGTCAAATGTGGTGTACTATGGTACCCACAGCCTTGCATGTCAAATGTGGTGTACTATGGTACCCACAGCCTTGCATGTCAAATGTGGTGTACTGTGGTACCCACAGCCTTGCATGTCAAATGTGGTGTACTACGGTACCCACAGCCTTGCATGTCAAATGTGGTGTACTACGGTACCCACAGCCTTGCATGTCAAATGTGGTGTACTATGGTACCCACAGCCTTGCATGTCAAATGTGTTGTACTATGGTACACACAGCCTTGCATGTCAAATGTGGTGTACTATGGTACCCACAGCCTTGCATGTCAAATGTGGTGTACTATGGTACCCACAGCCTTGCATGTCAAATGTGGTGTACTATGGTACCCACAGCCTTGCATGTCAAATGTGGTGTACTATGGTACACACAGCCTTGCATGTCAAATGTGGTGTACTATGGTACCCACAGCCTTGCATGTCAAATGTGGTGTACTATGGTACCCACAGCCTTCCATGTCAAATGTGGTGTACTATGGTACACACAGCCTTGCATGTCAAATGTGGTGTACTACGGTACCCACAGCCTTGCATGTCAAATGTGTTGTACTACGGTACCCACAGCCTTGGATGTCAAATGTGTTGTACTACGGTACCCACAGCCTTGCATGTCAAATGTGTTGTACTACGGTACCCACAGCCTTGCATGTCAAATGTGGTGTACTACGGTACCCACAGCCTTGCATGTCAAATGTGGTGTACTATGGTACACACAGCCTTGCATGTCAAATGTGGTGTACTGTGGTACACACAGCCTTGCATGTCAAATGTGGTGTACTGTGGTACACACAGCCTTGCATGTCAAATGTGGTGTACTGTGGTACTCTCAGCCTTGCATGTTAAATGTGGTGTACTGTGGTACCCAAAGCCTTGCATGTCAAATGTGGTGTACTCTGGTACCCACAGCCTTGCATGTCAAATGTGGTGTACTATGGTACACATAGCCTTGCATGTCAAATGTGGTATACTATGGTACACACAGCCTTGCATGTCAAATGTGGTGTACTGTGGTACCCACAGCCTTGCATGTCATATGTGGTGTACTATGGTACCCACAGCCTTGCATGTCAAATGTGGTGTACTATGGTACACACAGTCTTGCATGCAAAATGTGGTGTACTGTGGTACCCACAGCCTTGCATGTCATATGTGGTGTACTATGGTACCCACAGCCTTGCATGTCAAATGTGGTGTACTATGGTACCCACAGCCTTGCATGTCAAAGGTGGTGTACTATGGTACCCACAGCCTTGCATGTTAAATGTGGTGTACTATGGTACACACAGCCTTGCATGTCAAATGTGGTGTACTATGGTACACACAGCCTTGCATGTCAAATGTGGTGTACTGTGGTACCCAAAGCCTTGCATGTCAAATGTGGTGTACTCTGGTACCCACAGCCTTGCATGTCAAATGTGGTGTACTTTGGTACACACAGCCTTGCATGTCAAATGTGGTGTACTGTGGTACCCACAGCCTTGCATGTTAAATGTGGTGTACTATGGTACACACAGCCTTGCATGTCAAATGTGGTGTACTGTGGTACCCAAAGCCTTGCATGTCAAATGTGGTGTACTCTGGTACCCACAGCCTTGCATGTCAAATGTGGTGTACTTTGGTACACACAGCCTTGCATGTCAAATGTGGTGTACTGTGGTACCCACAGCCTTGCATGTCAAATGTGGTGTACTATGGTACACACAGCCTTGCATGTCAAATGTGGTGTACTATGGTACCCATAGCCTTGCATGTCAAATGTGGTGTACTATGGTACCCACAGCCTTGCATGTCAAAGGTGGTGTACTATGGTACACACATCCTTGCATGTCAAATATGGTGTACTATGGTACACACAGCCTTGTATGTCAAATGTGGTGTACTGTGGTACCCACAGCCTTGCATGTTAAATGTGGTGTACTATGGTACCCACAGCCTTGCATGTCAAATCTGGTGTACTATGGTACACACAGCCTTACATGTCAAATGTGGTATACTGTGGTACCCACAGCCTGGCATGTCAAATGTGGTGTACTATGGTACCCACAGCCTTGCATGTCAAATGTGGTGTACTATGGTACCCACAGCCTTGCATGTCAAATGTGGTGTACTATGGTACCCACAGCCTTGCATGTCAAATGTGGTGTACTATGGTACCCACAGCCTTGCATGTCAAATGTGGTGTACTATGGTACCCACAGCCTTGCATGTCAAATGTGGTGTACTATGGTACCCACAGCCTTGCATGTCAAATGTGGTGTACTATGGTACCCACAGCCTTGCATGTCAAATGTGGTGTACTATGGTACCCACAGCCTTGCATGTCAAATGTGGTGTACTATGGTACCCACAGCCTTGCATGTCAAATGTGGTGTACTATGGTACCCACAGCCTTGCAAGTCAAAGGTACTGTGGCTGGAAAGACGTAATCATTTTTTACAGGGTCAGTTGTTAAAATTTTATAACATAGTTATTACATTTGTACATGATACAATTTGAAATTGCTTGCAAGAAAAAACAAAAATGATAATTTCTCAGTAGTTTGTGTAAAACAAACAACAGTATATTTATTCACTGTCATACTAACAATTAAACAATCATTTTAACTGACACACGGTTTGATGTCATCAGCAGATGTCCAAATAAATTCGTAATCATGGAATGCATTAATATTTATATATGTTTTGTACCTCAAATAAAAAGTTATGTATGTCATCTTACCACGAGACGTGTATACAGTGATGACACAAGACGTATATACACTGATGACACAAGACGTGTATACACTAATGACACGAGACGTGTATACACTGATGACACGAGACGTGTATACACTGATGACACAAGATCACAAACAGTGGCACACTACTGATGTTATAAATCGAGCTCATCTATTGATGTTTTTTTTAAATGTTTTCTGTCTCCTTTTTCTCTTTTGTTTCATCCACTGACAGATCAAACGTGGTGTAATTATTAGGACTGATCGTTCAACGTAATATTCAGATTCGAGATTCGCAGATGTCACTGTTAGTTAATATTGGTACAGCATTACATAAGTACGCAATTACTACGCATCCAGGCAAGACAAACGGTGGCGCCATGACACGGACCCTAGATAATCGTTGCTAGGATCTCCGACAGAGGGCGACATTTGTTCTGTCAAATCTCTGCGGAAAGTAATTTCTCGGCTGTTCGCCAGTTGTGAATGTAATGCTCTAACATAATCCTCATAGATTTACTACACGGTAATCTTTTAGTTGCATTGTATAAAGTACAAGTTTTTAACGTGAAATTGTTCAACTGTTCTTATTTTGTTTGCAATTCATAAAAGCACCCTTATATCGCTCAATCTGCGTCCGGATTCAGATGGGGTATCTGTATTTTGACTGGCAAAATGTCCTATGGACACATCACGTCTCATTCATGTGCATCTATATATTTGTATTTTAGTTATTACTTTTTTTATTTACTTGTATTGTATGTACATATGGACTTTTGTCTGAAATAAAACATTATTAAAACAAATAATTATGTAAAACAAGTGCAATCATTTGTGCAGATTAAAAACACAGTCTCTGTCTTTATCTATACTGTCTGGTCAGGTGGGCTGGAGCAACAAGGTGGATGGTACTCAGAGCTTGTTGGAATGGGTGTAATGTGGGTAGGCTTATTGTATTGTTTCTGGGGGGAGTAGATTCCAAGCTCTTACAACTCTAGGATAGAATGAGTATGCATATGTATTTATGCGTGTATGTATCTGTTTGGATCGCTGGTTCGTGTACGGGAGCTTGGGACTATAAGATGTTGTGGTAGGGTAATGTTCAGGAGGTTGTGTTTTATTTTGTAGAAGAAGGTAAGTTGGTGTTGTAATCGTCTTCTTTCTAGAATCTGCCAACCAGGTTTGTTTATGAGGCTGGTTACACTTGTTGTGCGGCGGTGGTCATTTAAAGTAAATCTAGCTGCGCTTCTTTGGATTTTTTCAAGGGTATCAATGTTATTTTGTGTATAAGGATTCCAGGCTACAGCTCCGTACTCTGGTTTTGGCCTTACTAACATAGTGTAGACTGTTTCCTTAACTTTAGATGTTGCAGGATGGAGAGAGCATTTAAGTAAGACCACAGTAAGGATTCGTCCGCCATTTTTGGTTTCATGATGTATTATGTCTATGTATATACCTCAATTTGTGCCCAACATTTTAGCGTTTTATCTACAATATAATTATAGTTACAATCAAAAGTATTTTTTGCAAAAAATTACATTTTATGAAAAATGACAACAAAATATTTTGTTAATGTTCTATATATTACTCACATATCGGTAAGATACTGTGTTGGCCTTTATGTTGTGCTCAGTACCATTCATATGAGGCAAACGTCATATATGGTATTAGGTACCGAATAAGCATGTTTAAACCAACTCAAAGCACTGTTTAGCTTGGAGGTGTGCACAGTTTGATGACGCATATTTTAATCAATTGTTATTGAGACAGTGTAATTTCACTTTGTGGTTAATCTACTTTTACATATAGCTTGATATAAATCTAACTTTCGTGAAGATTTGCAAGATTCAGGAGATCTATTTGTTTTTTTCGAGCATTTTGACATGGGACATGTTGGTCCCGTGAATACTGAATGTACTACTGCATTAGATCTTTCATGAGGTAGCAATAAATATATGTTAGTCACTTGCGTATTCGCACAGTGGCTATTTTGCAGAATGCACCAATATTTCAAAATCTGTCACCAGATTGGGGCAAAATTTATGGGTATCAGGTTTGGGTGGATTTTTCTGAAAAATTAGGTATGCGAATTTAACGAATTTTCCATAGCACTTGTGTTAATGGAGGTTAAATATGTTTTCAAGAAAATTGTAGGAAAAATGTTGTAGGAAATGTTATAATGGCCGCCTATGTAAAATCTAAATGTGGTCTTACTCCAGATATTTTTCAGCTGCTGATCTATACTGGTGTGGGCAATAATCGTGGGTCTAATCATGTTTTGCCATTTTTACTAAAACCTGATCAAATTGTTCTGAAAGATATTGATGTGCTAAATCTCTAACACATATTCCTTACAATTTCTGCAAACAAACTGTTGTTTTGAGTGAAGTATTTACGAAAATATACTGGCAAAATCCAAATCTCATCGGAGACGCCTGCATCAAAATTCATTGGTCCTATCTATGCTGTGTAAATTGTTTGCATGTCACATGAATCAGTGCAAGATCATGCAGTGTATTAAAATAGACCAACACTGTTAGAACACAAGATTTCAGTACCATGAATTTTGACCTGCCCCGAATATTCTGGACATATATATATATATATATATACTAATTTAAGGGATGCAAATATAGTTCGGGATACATTGCCCTTTCTGGGAGTACATTCTGGTAGAAGTTGGTAATTATCTGCAGTTTATTGTGTATTCTGAGTTTATTTCCTTTATTTTGTTCACATATTAAAATTGGATTTCCAAAACCTCACGAATAATGAATAACATGCCTCATTGTATACTAGCATAAGAACATGTGTGTTTTACTTTTAGTTACAGATCACATCTCTTTCAATGGACAGCAAAGATAAGCATGACGTCAGTGCGGAGATCGACCCACAAGTCTCAGATACAACTCAAGAAAACTTTCAGCTCACTAAATCACACATCAGTGAAGACAAAAGTTCTACAAATTGTTCAGTATCTGCCGATGTTCAGAGGTATTGTTCTGATGACTGCAAAGTAATGTAAAACACATTGTTGATGTTGAGATCACCACAGGTTTGGAAACTATGAGATGTGAAGAAGGGAAACCACTAAGTGAAGAGCAAAGTATTTTGCGATTCAAAAAAAGAGATCAGCTGCCCACATTGACTCACAGTGTTAATGAACTGATCAAAATGAAACAAGAGAAGATAGACCCTGATGAATGTGGTGGAGACAGGGAGGAGACAAGACATTTGGTCGTGTTTGAGGATTACGTACTGGATGAAGTCAAAACGGAGCAATGTCAGTGTGTCTCAGAGATATGCACAGGTGAAGGTAGCAGTGAAAACATTGATCAAAAGCAACAATGCAGCAACACAAATGATACAACAATCTACGAAACACAATCAAATGTGAGGCTCGGTCTGGTTTCTACAAGTGAAATGTCACCTGCACATTCCATACGTGTCAAAGTTCAAGAAAGATGTAGCACTGGTTTTAAGCCGTACATTTGTACAATGTGTGGTGATGCATTCATTGATGATAGCAATTTGGCACTTCATCAGCTAATACATACCAGTCCATCGTATTCGATTGGTGCATGTGGAATGTTATTTACAGAGTGCAATAACCTTAAACGTCATGAAGTTATTCACACAGGTGAGAAACTTTCCACTTGTGATACATGTGGAAAGTCATTCACAAAGGCAAGTAACCTTAAAATCCACGAAATGATTCACACAGGTGAGAAACCATATACCTGTGATACCTGTGGAAAGTCATTCACACAGTACAGTAACCTCAAAGACCACAAATTGATTCACACAGGTGAGAAACCATACACCTGTGATACCTGTGGAAAGTCATTCACACACTCCAGATACCTGAAAGACCATGAAAAGATTCACACAGGTAACCGACCGTACACCTGCGATACCTGTGGGAAGTCTTTCACACAGTCCAGCAACCTTAAAGGACATAAAAGGATTCACACAGGTGAGAAACCATATACCTGTGATACCTGTGGAAAGTCATTCACGTTGTCATGTACTCTTAGAAAGCATGAAATCACACATTCTGGTGTGAAACCTTTCACCTGTACATGTGGGAAGTCCTTCTCACAGTCTCGTCACCTCAGATATCACAAAATGACTCACACGGGTGAGAAACCGTATATTTGTGATACCTGTGGAAAGTCATTCAGAACGTCCAGTAACCTCAGACAGCATGAAACGACTCACACTGGTGATAAACCGTTCTCTTGTGCAGTGTGTGCTAAGTCATTCACAAAGACCAGGTATCTGAAAGACCATGAAAGGACTCACACAGGTGAGAAACCATATACCTGTGGACAATTACTTACACAGTCCATTACCCTTACAAGACATGAAAGGTGTCACAAGGTGTAAAACTACATTTGTGACACCTATGCCAAGTCACTCAGTCCAGTGACCTTATAGGACTGCAGGGAGTTCATACGCACATGGGCAGTCTCAACGGATGACACGGGTGAGAAGCTGCTTTCTCGGAGACAGACATATTCATGAAATAAATCACACATAAAATGATTGCATTGGGGTGGTTTCTCGCTGTCTGCAGTACCAATGGCAGATTGATTTTAGGTTGAATTTTCAAAATTATTCCACGCCATGGTAAATGTGTTATCATGGTATTGAGAAATGAATGGTTTTATGGGTATTACGCAAATAGTGGCACTTTATCAATGTCCATTGTAACAATATAATATATATTTATATATCACTATATTTTCGATGTTGACCAAAAAATTGTGTCTTCTATACTAAATATTGGCAAGGTAACAGGGTTGAGATTGAATAAACATACAGTGAAATGTTTACTGTATATCATATCTGATTTATGTGCAAACAACGTAAGTTACCCAACAAATGCTGTATTCGTTATGGCACGGTGACCATAAACAAACGCCGTATTCGTTATGGCAAGGTGACCTGAGATAGAAGTGTTTGAAATATTGAATGGTTATGAAAATATTGATAGAAATATTTTGTCTTAGTTAAGAAAGATAGAAGAACCAGAGGACATGAAGTCACATTAGTAAAGGAGCAGTGTAGATTAGATATAAGAAGGTTCTCATTCTCACAAAGGACTGTAAATGAATGGAACAGATTATCTCCTGATTGTGTTAGTGCTGGTAGCGTGAATATGTTTTAAAATAAAATCATAGATAAAAAAGTATTGGACTCTCAATAAGCCAAAAGGCTTCCTTGTCCATCTAGAGTTAATATTCTGGATGGCAATCTTGTTAAATCTGGTCTTACTCTTGTTAAACCATTTAAAAAAAGATTCTTAATCAAGAGTTAAGTAAGTTAATAATTTGTTAATTGATTTTGTATGAGTTAGCATGTCTGGATATTATACTAAGATTTGTTTATCATAAATTTCACAAATTAATTTGAAATTAAATTAATGAAAATGCTTGATTGAGGAGGGCACCTCTATTCTTAATAAAGTTCTTTCTGAAAGCTGTGTTGGGTAGATGCACCATCACCCACAAAGCAGTTCCCTTCCTTATTCCTTTGTAATGCCTGTATGGTCATCTGTTGACTTAGATGTCAATGCATGACTTTAGTAAGAATGTACAACTTCAATATCAGTTACATTCTTTCATAATAAAACAATTATTGTGTCTTTGTTTTGACAGATTGGTGCACTATCTTTCATTGGTGGCACCACTCTTTTGGACACCGTAAGACGCTTAATGACACACATCATGAACAATTACACTGTAAGGCAGTCTAATTTGAAAGGGAAGAAACACAAGGTGGCCTTCTCGACACTCAAGTTGTGGGATGTGCTCTCTGGTACGTATATTATATTGTACGATGTAAACTGATTGCATCATTGTTGATGTACTGGTACTGCGAGTGTATTATTTTCTGTACCATTAGAATGGTGTTTAATAGTACACAGAAATGAAAGATAATTCATGGAACAGAGTAGGTGAGGTAATTATATGACGTACTTGGAATCTGCTGTTGATTAATATATAATCACTTCAGGTTAGACCACTTTGATTCATGTATTTTATGAAGTGACAAGAAACTGCTAGAATTTCCAATTGACATATGAACAGAAATATATATATATACTAATACTAAACTGAAAAGTAATGAACATAAGTGTGTGGGATGATGGACTCCAGTACCAGTTTATTGCTGAAGATAATATACTCTAGCATCTATTTTTGTTGTGTAGCTGTATATATATATATATGTAGAAGGAAATACAGGGTGAACTGTAGACTAGAAACCTGTTGTACCGAGCAGTTTACTAGAAACCAGGAGCGATTATTTGGTAAACATCAGCTGTGTAGTTAGTGGTGCTTGCTCAATCCTAGTAGAGTAATAATAATAATAATAATTTATTTCTTATATAGCGCCCCATCCAAATAATTGTTCTGGGGCACTTTACTAATGCAAATTAATAAATAACACCATACAATATATATTTAAAAATACTATGCACTCATTACTACTAAGTAAAATCAATTATACTGTCTTAAAATATATAAATAAACACAAGTATGTAAGCTATTCAAACAATAAAATAGATTAATTATAATATTAAATTAATTAAAGTAAAGGTATCAATAATTATGATCATTGATCATTAAATGTTAAAATAATTTATGAAAAGATGCGTCTTCAGTGCCACTTTAAAGTGATTGGCACTAGTGCATTGGTGCACTGTGAGTGGTAGTTGATTCCATGCTCTTGTAGCTGCACAAGAGAATGCTCGTTCGCCGAGTTTAGTGCGTTTAGTGGGTTGTTTAAGGAGTAGCTGATCGGAGGAGCGTAGACAGCGTGTCGGGCGATACAGAGAGAGAAGTGATGATAGATATGAAGGTGCGAGCCCATGAAGGCATTTGAAAGTGAGAAGTAAGGTCTTGAAAGTAATGTGACTCTTCACAGGAAACCAGTGCAGCTCCAAGACTATGGGTGTGACATGGTCTCGTTTCGACCGCATTGTTATGATACGAGCACATGCATTTTGGACACATAGTTTCTCAATTACTGTCGCTGGCAATCCGTTAAGAAGACTGTTGCTGTAGTCAATTCACGAAATGTCTAGCGCATGCACAAGTTGTTTTGTGTGTTCTTTGTCTAAGTATCGACGAATGCGTCCAATGCTATGGAGGTGGTAATTTGCATTTCTGCAAATGTTTGTTACGTGTCGCGCAAGGGACATATCAGTATCAGAGTTCACCCCCTAGTTTCTGGCGTGTGTGTTGGGTAACACGAGCATTTTTCCGATAGTTGTATCAAATGCTACGCTCAGATCAATTAGCAGCAGAACCACACCTTTGCATTCGTCCATGCACCGAATCACATTGTCATGCACGTGCAGAAGCGCAGTTTCAGGACTACAGTCCTGTCGATAGGCTGATTGCACCGACATAGACAGGTTGGTTTCAAGCATGTGTGTAATCAACCGGTTTGTCACAATCCTCTCGACTAACTTTAATAAAAAGCACATGTTAGAAATAGGCCGATAGCTTTTCAAAATGTCAGGCTTCTTAGGCAGTTGACCTATCATGAGTGTAAGTAAACATTTGTTGTTAGGGTATTGTCAGTATATGAGGAAACACCTCTTAGGCAATTGAATGAATATGAGCAAACTATGTTTTATATAAATGGCTGAATTTGAGCAACCAATTTGAATGAATACGGAAAAGCCTTGTGTGCTCACAGTAGACAGAACATGAACAAGAGTTGTGTGTTTCAGGCACTAACTGTGAAGTACAACTTAACATCTGTATCACAAACAACCCATGTGAGAATGGGGGTGATTGTGAGGGTGTGGGAGATTTGTACATCTGTAAATGCCCCATGGGCTACAGTGCAGTTACTAGAGCAACAGACTCTTAATCGAGATAACACAGGTTCAGATCCTGTGCTGCAGTGTCAAACCTTGGACAAGTTCGTTCACTCTACATTGCTCCAGTTCACTTGGCTGTATGAATGAGTACCTGGCTATTAACAGTGGTGGATGGTTGTGCACAAAGTCTTTATGCATTAATTGCAGCATGGGTGAATGCTTTCCAGAGAAGTCGCGATGGTGTTTGATTGAACAGGTCTGCCAGGGAGTAAAATGTATGTAAAGTCCTTTGAGCAGTTCGAATGACTGGATACTGTGCTGTATAAGAACTTACCTTTTATTTTGTTATGGAAAAATTAATTATGTATATAAAATCATACATTAATATTTGGAAATTCCATTTTCCTGAAACGATGTTCAGATTCCAAGGTTTCCGGATTAGTGAGAACCAGATTAACGAGATTCAGCTGAGATGAACGCTCCAACATATCGTTACATTTTGCAGGCATATCCATTGGTTCGTCAGTTGGTTTCCGTGGCAACGGGTACGTAGAGTTGCCCCTGCGCCTGCTGCCCCACCAGAATAGTCAGGTGGAGGAGGTGATAGAGATGGCCGTCTCCACTGACCAGTCGGACAGTCTGCTGCTGTGGCAAAGTCACAAGCCTAGCACCAGGGGGCGGGGCAAAGACTACCTCTCTGTCGCCCTACATAGCGGCAAGGTCGTCTTCAGGTCAGTTGGTCGGAACAATTCGTTTCTGGTATTATGTACTTGAGTCGGTTTTCAAATAACATAATAATCAGGAGGTAATATCCCTCGCTTTTAAATATCATCAGTATTAATGTCTTTTGACATCTGAATAATAACTAGTATTTAAGTTATTAATTATTGTTGTTGTTTTAGTCTTTGTTATTTTGTAATATTTTATTTAAAAAAAACTATGATGTATTTGTCTGCGTTTTTTTAATATGTGGGTTCATAAGTGCATGTATTTCATTAGTTTTTGATTACTTGTCGAGGAAAATAAACTGGACATTGGAATATGAGATTACAAAATATGCATTTCTGCCCAAATCACAAGATTGATGGGACATGACTTACACAGTTATTTTTGGTTTGTGTACAAAATAGACCTGTGCGACTTAATACCTGGTTCGCTATGGCAGGTCACGTATGAAGTGTTTAGGATATTGATTGGTTATGAACCTTTACATAGAACTACTTATTCTCCAGAACAAAATAGTGTTTGTGGCATTTACACTATGTGATGGTCCAAGAATTGTTATTTGAATTAAACTAGATACATATTAAAGAGAACATAGTCTGCTGCAAGTATATGCACCTAGATAAATGTGCTACAAGGGTTACTAGATATTATGCAGGCACATAGAACGTCATGCCAGGGCAGTCACATATGTAATGAAATAATAAATTAAGCAGCAAGAAATAAACTTACTTTGGAGCAAAAATAAGTTTATTTCTTGCAGTCTAGTGGAATCTTGGAGCCATGAACTGTGTATTGCTGTGTATTGTGTGTTGCTATGGTTGTATGAACCTAGAAGTAATGTATTGTGTGTTGCTGTGGTTGTAGCCATGGACTGGGATCTAATGTATTGTGTTTTGATATGGTTGTATGAACCTAGAAGTAATGTATTGTGTGTTGCTGTGGTTGTAGCCATGGACTGGGATCTAATGTATTGTGTTTTGCTATGGTTGTATGAACCTAGAAGTAATGTATTGTGTGTTGCTGTGGTTGTAGCCATGGACTGGGATCTAATGTATTGTGTTTTGCTATGGTTGTATGAACCTAGAAGTTATGTGTTGTGTGTTGCTGTGGTTGTAGCCATGGACTGGGATCTAATGTATTGTGTTTTGCCATGGTTGTATGAACCTAGAAGTAATGTATTGTGTGTTGCTGTGGTTGTAGCTATGAACTGGGAAGTGACCCAGCCAACATCAGCTTGGTGGACAGAATAGATGACGGACGCCCACACACCATCATCATTAAAAGGTAACATCACATGACGCCATTATGTGGTTGTGTGGTCAACATGTACTTCCCGGACTTTTTGTTAATAAATTAACCATGACCACCATAACATATAATCAGGCACATCATGTGTGTCATCAGATGTACATTTTCTGAAATTGTCAACTTGAAATGATGGACATTGTGAGGTAAGCATGTTCTCACCTTGATAAAACATACTTCTTGAAACCATCTGTTGTGTCTGTGTAGGTAGCACCATGTGGCACACAAAATACCAAACTAAGCGGTTTGTAAACTTGGTTTCTTACCTAACCGTGAAAATGATCAACATACAAATGACCAAGTTATTCCTTCTGATGGACCAGTATTTTTGTTAGTTTGTGTAATAATTGATGTATCCAGTATGTTGCGGTTTTGCTTACATCACAATTGAATTTTGCACGTGACCTCCGTCAAGCTTTGCTTTGTCAACAATGTTTTTAATGGTTATATATATATGTGAATTACATTGCTATTGCTGCATGACATTTCATAAATCAAACATTCCCACATACAGTTGTCACTTTACAAACTTTGCTTTATGTTTTTGCCATAAAGAAACACTTTTGTCACCAGAATTTCAACAAAATATTTGACGGAATGTCCGAACCCACCACATGTTTTCTGATGACTTGACGAAGGTTTTGCTAGGCAACAGGTCACGTGATGGATAGGTTATCTGTAGCGTGTTCGGCCAGTGTTGCCAGAGGGTTGACAGTGGTTGTTATGCTTCAGGTGCCGTGCCCAACCTAGACGGCATGACATTTGGTCAGCACGAGAAGACGCTGGAGGGTTGTGTCAGCAACCTGTACATCCAGGGCAAGATGCTGTCGGGGTATGTCATGGTGCCCTGACACCCCTCATTGCTGTGGCCGTACAGTTGCTCCAGTGTATCTTCGGGCAACGCAGAACCAACAAACTCCTACATTGTATGTATCTCTAAATTGTTCGTGTTTTGTTTATGTTTTGGGGCTAGTTTTGCAGACATTTATTTCTTATACAGTATGTATTATTTTTTCAGCTTAATTAGTTTTATTAACAGAAATGTAACCGAATATAATTATATATATCTCGGTTGGTTGATATTTGATTTGATTTGAAACTTATTAACAGAACAAGAAGAACAAGAACCTATCCATCCCATGACCTGTTGCTTAGCAAAACCTCCGTTAAGCCATCAAATGTCCCAGAGTGTTCCCCTTGTCATCCGTACCTTCTGGTGCCCCTAAGGTTGGGTTCTCATTATCCCACCGCATTCCCGCATTCTGACCACCAATCAACGTGAAGTCTTCTCAAAGCCACCACCAGGTGTCCGCAAGATCGTCATAGCAACCAACACTGCCGAAACCTGGTACGGAAATCTATTGGTCTGCTCGGGTTGATAATACTGTTGACAGAATGTTAACAGTAGCTTGTTAAAACCTATTCAGACTAACTGTGAATTAAAATTATTATGTGTTTCATCTGAGTTAATGACCTATCCATTCCATGACCTGTTGCTTAGCAAAACCTCCGTTAAGCCATCAAAAATGGATGCCGAACTCATGATGCATTTATGCATTCCATCATATATTTTGTCTACAAAAGTGACTGTTGATGAGAAAAACGTAAGTTAAAGTTTTTAAAGTGACAACGGCGGGAACGTCTGATTTATGAGATGTCATGCAACAATTGTAGTTTAATTCATATATATATACCCGTTACTAACATTGTTGGCATGGCTAAGCTTGATGGAGGTCACATCAATGTCACCTGTGTTAAATTTAGCCATTCTGTTTGTCTCTTGCAGTATCACAATAGATGACGTTGTCTATGTTGTTGATGGGGGTAAGATCAAGAGGAAGAACTTTGACCCAGCCAACAACATCGCAACCTTGAAGCCTGAGTGGGTGAGTCGGGCCAATGCCAAGCAGCATCGGGGACGGGCTGGAAGGTGAGTCAGGCCACATGTACTCTGATAGCACGGGAACTCTTGGAGTGTCGTAGTGCAGTGGTTAGAACAGCAGACTCGATCGAGAGAAAACAAATTAGAATCCTCTTGTTGTCATGTCCAAGCTTGGGCAATTTTTTCCATTCCACATGCCTCAGTTCATTCAGTTATATAAATGAGTACCTGAATATAGAGGTACTAGTATATGGATGATTTTTACGCAGTAGTTGTGGTGTGGTTGAATGCTTCACAGAGACGTAGAAATGGTGTTTAAACTGCCCACGAGCCAAAAATATCTGTCTAGGTCATGTCCCATAAATTTTGTGATTTTGGCAGAAATGCATCTTTAATAATCTCATCTTTCAATGTCTGGTTTATTTTCCTTTCAAATAAACATAAACTAAAAATGTCTGTATTTAAGAACCCACACATCAAGAAACATAAATCAAAATCACCTCGTTTTTTAAAATGTCACTTTGAAATGTTGCTTCAATTTTAGCAATAAATCAAAAACTACTCAAGATATTTCAACAAATGAGGTATCATTTTAAAGATCATGATAAGTATTCATTTTGCAGGTTACACATATCAACCCATGAGTCTATCCTCTTAGGATATAGCCGGATATCTGTTATCACTTGTACACAGAGTATCACAGTCGGCACTTCTCTGACTACCAACTGCCAGAGATCATCAGGACATGATTGAAGGAACTCTGTCTACATATCAAGGTCAGCACATCGTAACATGTTATTTCACACGTAGGATGGTGTAATTAGAAACACATTAAATACCTCACAGAGAAATTGTACAATATTTGATAATATTATCAAGGAAGTATAAGATGATAAGAAAATGTCTTAAAACATTTGCACCATATGGTCATAATTAATATTTAACTCACATATTCACAAATATTTTCTATGTTTAGTCACCATGCCAGAATATGAGCATTGACACCCTGTGTGTGTTTTTACCCATTTTATTTTTGTCACAGATGTTGAAGCTGGGACGTATAGAGACATTTGTAGGCAAGGCAATGCAACCGCCCAGCATGGAAGCCCTACATCACACAATCTCAACCCTCATCCACCTGGTGAGTAACTGTCAAACCATCATCTCAACCCACGTCCACCTGGTGAGTAACTATCAAACCATATTCTCAACCCTCGTCCACCTGGTGAGTAACTATCAAACCATATTCTCAACCCTCGTCCACCTGGTGAGTAACTGTCAACATCATGTCAACTCTCGTCGACCTGGTGAGTAACTGTCAAACCCTCGTCCATCTGATTGAGTAACTGTCAAACCATTTCAACCAGTGTCCGCCTGGTGTGTAATTATCAAACCATTTTATCGATAAGTATGTGTACTGTACTCTACAGAAATATGTTGTATGTACTGTGCTGTACATACGTATGTTGTATGTCTACTGTGTTGTACAGACATGTTGTATGTACTGTGTTGTACAGACATCTGTTGTGTGTGTACTGTACTCTACAGAAATATGTTGTATGTGTACTGTGCTGTACAGACATGTTGTATGTACTGTGCTGTACAGACATGTGTTGCATGTGCTCTCTGTGCTGCACATATGTGTTGTATATGTACTGTGCTGTACAGACATATGTTGTACTGTGCTGTACAGACATGTGTTTATATGTACTGTACTGTTCATACATATGTTGCATATACTGTGCTGTACAGACATACATTGTATGTACTGTGCTGTACAGACATATGTTGTATGTGAACTGTTCTGTATAGACATGTGGTGTATGTGTCTTATGTGTACTGTGCTGTAAATACATGTGTTGTGTGTGTATTGTGCTGTACAAACATGTGTTGTGTGTGTGTACTGTGCTGTACAAACACATGTTGTGTGTGTACTGTGATGTACAGACATGTGTTGTGTGTGTACTGTGCTGTACAAACATGTGTTGTGTGTGTACTGTTCTGTACAGACACATGTTGTATGTGTACTGTGCTGTGATGTTCAAACATGTGTTGTATGTGTACTGAGCTGTACAAACGTGTTGTGTGTGTACTGTGCTGTACAAACATGTGTTGTGTGTGTACTGTGCTGTACAAACGTGTTGTGTGTGTACTGTGCTGTTCAAACACGTGTTGTATGTGTACTGTGCTGTACAATCATGTGTTGTGTGTGTACTGTGCTGTACAAACATGTGTTGTGTGTGTACTGTGCTGTATAAACATGTGTTGTGTGTGAACTGTGCTGTACAGATGTGTTTATTTATCACAGACAACAAACAGCTGGTGAGGACAATCATCTGTGCTGGACCCTACTCTAATGTAGCCAACATTTACAAGGTGAAGAAGTCTGTGAGAGAGGAAGTCAGTGAGAGAGGAAGTTTGTGAGAGGGTAAGTATGTGAGAGGGTGAGTCTGTGAGAAGGTGAGTCTGAGAGAGAGTATGTGAGAGGGTAAGTCTGGGAGAGGGTAAATCTGTGAGAGGGTAAGTCTAAGAGAGAGTGTGTGAGAGGTTAAGTCTGAGAGAGGGTAAGTTTGTGAAAGGGTTAGACTGTGAAAGAGTATGTGAGAGGGTAAGTCTGTGAGAGGGTAAGTATTTTGAAAGGGTAAGTGTATGAGAGGGTAAGACTGTGAGATGGTAAGTCTGTGAGAGGATAAGTCTGTGAGAGGGTAAGTGTATGATAGGGTAAGACTGTGAGAGGGTAAGTCTGTCAGTGGCCAGAGTGTGAGAGGGTAAGTTTGTCCAATGGTTCGTCCCGTGGCCGAACTATTGGGCTCAATTTGAAGAGACCCTTGGAACTTGGGGGTGTTGACCCTACTGTGCGTGTTGCCCTTGGGTTGGGGATGGATACCAGCTTCGATGGTAATATTGGAGAGGTAGGTGGCAAGACAACAAAAAAGGTCAATGGCAGAGCTATGTTCCGTCCATACATGTAACACTGTTGTAGTTGCAGACTGATAGCCACATCGACATGTTAACACTATACAATCTAATATTAACAGATTTATTGTTGATAGATAGCTATCATTTTTATTAACCTTCTTACATTGCTACAGGGGGTTGTGGTGTGCTGTAAACATGACATTGTCATATATGGTGTGCTGTAAACATTACATTGTCATGATGGGTGTGCTGTAAACATTATATTGCCATGATCGGTGTTCTGTAAACATTACATTACCACAAGGGGTGATGTGAACAGTGCATTGTTGTGAGGGGTGTACTGTAAACATTACATTATCATAAAGGCTTTGCTGTAAACATTACATTGTTATGATGGGTTTGCTGTAAACAATACATTGCTATGAGGATGGTGATATAAACATTACATTGCCACAAAGGATGTGCTATCAACATTAAATTGTCACGAGGAACTGCTGTAAACATTTCCTTGCCATGAGAGTTGTCTTGCTGTAGGTGATTCTGAAGGGTCACACACTTAACGTGGTGGATGTCGCGATTGCCAGCAGTAACATTGTCAACTGTGGTGACGTGACACCCTGTGTCAAGCGACCCTGCACTATTGATGGACAGTGTATTGAAATGTGCAGCACAGAATATAGGTGTAACTGTCCAGCACAATACACAGGTATGTATTTAGCTTGCAGGTCTGCAATTATCCTAGGCAGATGCCTTGTGTGGATGTTGCTAACTTGATCATATTTAACTTAGACAAACATAATATATACATCCTCGCATGCTAGGGTTCCCTGTTGGTGATGACGTCAGTGCCAGCTAGCAGTACCCACTGGCTGATCACTTTACGAAACTCTGAATTTAAACTCAGCCTCTGAAATCCCTCACTATATCAGTGGTTGGTGGCAGGTCAGGTGGTCATAATTAAACTAATTTCAACCAACAGTGGCTCATGTTACATGCAATGTTTAGGAAGTAGAAGCAATTATTCAAATACACAATATTGTGATTCCCAAAAGTCATTTATCCATCATCAAATTGGGGCGGGTATTTGTGCTGTTCTCACGGGTGATGCAGTCGTGACTGGCAAAGTCAATTACTAGTTTGACTCATCTAACTTCCACACTTCGCATAAGAGATCTGCCAGTGCTAGTTTTGCATGGCAAACAGCCCTGGCTTTCGACGATTAATGTATCTATATGTATATATATATAACTCAAATACAATTTTCTTTAATTCCGATACAGTTTTAGATAACTTGAATGCTGCTTTAGTTTGGGACACATGAATATTTGTAAATAAAATTTCACATTAGATTATATGTAGAGAGAGAGATAGTAGCAATGTAGGTGTAAATTAATGTATTACCCTGTACCCGTCAGTCTGAAAATGTAGCTGACAGTCAAACTCTATCTTGCATTACAATTTTGCAACTTGTGGTAACTCATATCTTATAGTGATATATATCTCTAGTTAGTTACCACTGACCATTGTAACAGGAATATTGAGCAACTAAAGTCAAGACAATAAATAGAGGGAGAATGGAAATAGTGAGTTATAAGGCATTTTGATTATTCCTCTTTGCAGGTTCGTCCCATGGCCGAACTACTGGGCTCAATCTGAAGAGACCCTTGGAACTTGGGTGTGTTGACCCTAATGTGAGGGTTGCCCCTGGGGTGGGGATGGATACCAGCTTCCATGGTTGTATTGGAGAGGTAGGTGGCAAGACTACAAAGAGGGTGAATGACAGAGCTATGTGCTGTCCATACATGTGACACTGTTGTAGTTGCAGACTGATAGCCACATCAACATGTTAACACTATACAATCTAAGAGGGTGAATGACAGAGCTATGTGCTGTCCATACATGTGACACTGTTGTAGTTGCAGACTGATAGCCACATCAACATGTTAACACTATACAATCTAAGAGGGTGAATGACAGAGCTATGTGCTGTCCATACATGTAACACTGTTGTAGTTGCAGACTGATAGCCACATCAACATGTTAACACTATACAATCTAAGAGGGTGAATGACAGAGCTATGTGCTGTCCATACATGTAACACTGTTGTAGTTGCAGACTGATAGCCACATCAACATGTTAACACTATACAATCTAAGAGGGTGAATGACAGAGCTATGTGCTGTCCATACATGTGACACTGTTGTAGTTGCAGACTGATAGCCACATCGACATGTTAACACTATACAATCTAAGAGGGTGAATGACAGAGCTATGTGCTGTCCATACATGTGACACTGTTGTAGTTGCAGACTGATAGCCACATCGACATGTTAACACTATACAATCTAAGAGGGTGAATGACAGAGCTATGTGCTGTCCATACATGTAACACTGTTGTAGTTGCAGACTGATAGCCACATCAACATGTTAACACTATACAATCTAAGAGGGTGAATGACAGAGCTATGTGCTGTCCATACACGTAACACTGTTGTAGTTGCAGACTGATAGCCACATCGACATGTTAACACTATACAATCTAAGAGGGTGAATGACAGAGCTATGTGCTGTCCATACATGTGACACTGTTGTAGTTGCAGACTGATAGCCACATCGACATGTTAACACTATACAATCTAAGAGGGTGAATGACAGAGCTATGTGCTGTCCATACATGTAACACTGTTGTAGTTGCAGACTGATAGCCACATCAACATGTTAACACTATACAATCTAAGAGGGTGTATGACAGAGCTATGTGCTGTCCATACATGTAACACTGTTGTAGTTGCAGACTGATAGCCACATCAACAAGTTAACACTATACAATCTAAGAGGGTGAATGACAGAGCTATGTGCTGTCCATACATGTAACACTGTTGTAGTTGCAGACTGATAGCCACATCAACATGTTAACACTATACAATCTAAGAGGGTGAATGACAGAGCTATGTGCTGTCCATACATGTAACACTGTTGTAGTTGCAGACTGATAGCCACATCAACAAGTTAACACTATACAATCTAAGAGGGTGAATGACAGAGCTATGTGCTGTCCATACACGTAACACTGTTGTAGTTGCAGACTGATAGCCACATCAACATGTTAACACTATACAATCTAAGAGGGTGAATGACAGAGCTATGTGCTGTCCATACATGTAACACTGTTGTAGTTGCAGACTGATAGCCACATCGACATGTTAACACTATACAATCTAAGAGGGTGAATGACAGAGCTATGTGCTGTCCATACATGTAACACTGTTGTAGTTGCAGACTGATAGCCACATCAACATGTTAACACTATACAATCTAAGAGGGTGTATGACAGAGCTATGTGCTGTCCATACACGTAACACTGTTGTAGTTGCAGACTGATAGCCACATCGACATGTTAACACTATACAATCTAAGAGGGTGAATGACAGAGCTATGTGCTGTCCATACATGTAACACTGTTGTAGTTGCAGACTGATAGCCACATCGACATGTTAACACTATACAATCTAAGAGGGTGTATGACAGAGCTATGTGCTGTCCATACACGTAACACTGTTGTAGTTGCAGACTGATAGCCACATCGACATGTTAACACTATACAATCTAAGAGGGTGAATGACAGAGCTATGTGCTGTCCATACACGTAACACTGTTGTAGTTGCAGACTGATAGCCACATCGACATGTTAACACTATACAATCTAAGAGGGTGAATGACAGAGCTATGTGCTGTCCATACATGTAACACTGTTGTAGTTGCAGACTGATAGCCACATCAACATGTTAACACTATACAATCTAAGAGGGTGAATGACAGAGCTATGTGCTGTCCATACATGTGACACTGTTGTAGTTGCAGACTGATAGCCACATCGACATGTTAACACTATACAATCTAAGAGGGTGAATGACAGAGCTATGTGCTGTCCATACATGTAACACTGTTGTAGTTGCAGACTGATAGCCACATCAACATGTTAACACTATACAATCTAAGAGGGTGAATGACAGAGCTATGTGCTGTCCATACATGTAACACTGTTGTAGTTGCAGACTGATAGCCACATCGACATGTTAACACTATACAATCTAAGAGGGTGAATGACAGAGCTATGTGCTGTCCATACATGTAACACTGTTGTAGTTGCAGACTGATAGCCACATCAACATGTTAACACTATACAATCTAAGAGGGTGAATGACAGAGCTATGTGCTGTCCATACATGTAACACTGTTGTAGTTGCAGACTGATAGCCACATCAACATGTTAACACTATACAATCTAAGAGGGTGAATGACAGAGCTATGTGCTGTCCATACATGTAACACTGTTGTAGTTGCAGACTGATAGCCACATCAACATGTTAACACTATACAATCTAAGAGGGTGAATGACAGAGCTATGTGCTGTCCATACATGTAACACTGTTGTAGTTGCAGACTGATAGCCACATCAACATGTTAACACTATACAATCTAAGAGGGTGAATGACAGAGCTATGTGCTGTCCATACATGTAACACTGTTGTAGTTGCAGACTGATAGCCACATCAACATGTTAACACTATACAATCTAAGAGGGTGAATGACAGAGCTATGTGCTGTCCATACACGTGACACTGTTGTAGTTGCAGACTGATAGCCACATCAACATGTTAACACTATACAATCTAAGAGGGTGAATGACAGAGCTATATGCTGTCCATACATGTAACACTGTTGTAGTTGCAGACTGATAGCCACATCAACATGTTAACACTATACAATCTAAGAGGGTGAATGACAGAGCTATGTGCTGTCCATACACGTAACACTGTTGTAGTTGCAGACTGATAGCCACATCAACATGTTAACACTATACAATCTAAGAGGGTGAATGACAGAGCTATGTGCTGTCCATACACGTGACACTGTTGTAGTTGCAGACTGATAGCCACATCAACATGTTAACACTATACAATCTAAGAGGGTGAATGACAGAGCTATATGCTGTCCATACATGTAACACTGTTGTAGTTGCAGACTGATAGCCACATCAACATGTTAACACTATACAATCTAAGAGGGTGAATGACAGAGCTATGTGCTGTCCATACACGTAACACTGTTGTAGTTGCAGACTGATAGCCACATCAACATGTTAACACTATACAATCTAAGAGGGTGAATGACAGAGCTATGTGCTGTCCATACACGTGACACTGTTGTAGTTGCAGACTGATAGCCACATCAACATGTTAACACTATACAATCTAAGAGGGTGAATGACAGAGCTATATGCTGTCCATACATGTAACACTGTTGTAGTTGCAGACTGATAGCCACATCAACATGTTAACACTATACAATCTAAGAGGGTGAATGACAGAGCTATGTGCTGTCCATACACGTAACACTGTTGTAGTTGCAGACTGATAGCCACATCAACATGTTAACACTATACAATCTAAGAGGGTGAATGACAGAGCTATGTGCTGTCCATACACGTAACACTGTTGTAGTTGCAGACTGATAGCCACATCAACATGTTAACACTATACAATCTAAGAGGGTGAATGACAGAGCTATATGCTGTCCATACATGTAACACTGTTGTAGTTGCAGACTGATAGCCACATCAACATGTTAACACTATACAATCTAAGAGGGTGAATGACAGAGCTATGTGCTGTCCATACACGTAACACTGTTGTAGTTGCAGACTGATAGCCACATCAACATGTTAACACTATACAATCTAAGAGGGTGAATGACAGAGCTATGTGCTGTCCATACACGTAACACTGTTGTAGTTGCAGACTGATAGCCACATCGACATGTTAACACTATACAATCTAAGAGGGTGTATGACAGAGCTATATGCTGTCCATACATGTGACACTGTTGTAGTTGCAGACTGATAGCCACATCGACATGTTAACACTATACAATCTAAGAGGGTGAATGACAGAGCTATGTGCTGTCCATACACGTAACACTGTTGTAGTTGCAGACTGATAGCCACATCAACATGTTAACACTATACAATCTAAGAGGGTGAATGACAGAGCTATGTGCTGTCCATACATGTAACACTGTTGTAGTTGCAGACTGATAGCCACATCAACATGTTAACACTATACAATCTAAGAGGGTGAATGACAGAGCTATGTGCTGTCCATACATGTAACACTGTTGTAGTTGCAGACTGATAGCCACATCAACATGTTAACACTATACAATCTAAGAGGGTGAATGACAGAGCTATGTGCTGTCCATACATGTAACACTGTTGTAGTTGCAGACTGATAGCCACATCGACATGTTAACACTATACAATCTAAGAGGGTGAATGACAGAGCTATGTGCTGTCCATACATGTGACACTGTTGTAGTTGCAGACTGATAGCCACATCAACATGTTAACACTATACAATCTAAGAGGGTGTATGACAGAGCTATGTGCTGTCCATACACGTGACACTGTTGTAGTTGCAGACTGATAGCCACATCAACATGTTAACACTATACAATCTAAGAGGGTGAATGACAGAGCTATGTGCTGTCCATACACGTAACACTGTTGTAGTTGCAGACTGATAGCCACATCAACATGTTAACACTATACAATCTAAGAGGGTGTATGACAGAGCTATGTGCTGTCCATACATGTAACACTGTTGTAGTTGCAGACTGATAGCCACATCGACATGTTAACACTATACAATCTAAGAGGGTGTATGACAGAGCTATGTGCTGTCCATACACGTAACACTGTTGTAGTTGCAGACTGATAGCCACATCAACATGTTAACACTATACAATCTAAGAGGGTGTATGACAGAGCTATGTGCTGTCCATACATGTAACACTGTTGTAGTTGCAGACTGATAGCCACATCGACATGTTAACACTATACAATCTAAGAGGGTGTATGACAGAGCTATGTGCTGTCCATACATGTGACACTGTTGTAGTTGCAGACTGATAGCCACATCGACATGTTAACACTATACAATCTAAGAGGGTGAATGACAGAGCTATATGCTGTCCATACACGTAACACTGTTGTAGTTGCAGACTGATAGCCACATCGACATGTTAACACTATACAATCTAAGAGGGTGTATGACAGAGCTATGTGCTGTCCATACATGTGACACTGTTGTAGTTGCAGACTGATAGCCACATCAACATGTTAACACTATACAATCTAAGAGGGTGTATGACAGAGCTATGTGCTGTCCATACATGTGACACTGTTGTAGTTGCAGACTGATAGCCACATCAACATGTTAACACTATACAATCTAAGAGGGTGAATGACAGAGCTATGTGCTGTCCATACACGTAACACTGTTGTAGTTGCAGACTGATAGCCACATCAACATGTTAACACTATACAATCTAAGAGGGTGAATGACAGAGCTATGTGCTGTCCATACATGTGACACTGTTGTAGTTGCAGACTGATAGCCACATCAACATGTTAACACTATACAATCTAAGAGGGTGAATGACAGAGCTATGTGCTGTCCATACATGTAACACTGTTGTAGTTGCAGACTGATAGCCACATCAACATGTTAACACTATACAATCTAAGAGGGTGAATGACAGAGCTATGTGCTGTCCATACATGTAACACTGTTGTAGTTGCAGACTGATAGCCACATCAACATGTTAACACTATACAATCTAAGAGGGTGAATGACAGAGCTATGTGCTGTCCATACACGTAACACTGTTGTAGTTGCAGACTGATAGCCACATCAACATGTTAACACTATACAATCTAAGAGGGTGAATGACAGAGCTATGTGCTGTCCATACATGTGACACTGTTGTAGTTGCAGACTGATAGCCACATCGACATGTTAACACTATACAATCTAAGAGGGTGAATGACAGAGCTATGTGCTGTCCATACATGTGACACTGTTGTAGTTGCAGACTGATAGCCACATCAACATGTTAACACTATACAATCTAAGAGGGTGAATGACAGAGCTATGTGCTGTCCATACATGTGACACTGTTGTAGTTGCAGACTGATAGCCACATCAACATGTTAACACTATACAATCTAAGAGGGTGAATGACAGAGCTATGTGCTGTCCATACACGTAACACTGTTGTACTTGCAGACTGATAGCCACATCAACATGTTAACACTATACAATCTAAGAGGGTGAATGACAGAGCTATGTGCTGTCCATACATGTGACACTGTTGTAGTTGCAGACTGATAGCCACATCAACATGTTAACACTATACAATCTAAGAGGGTGAATGACAGAGCTATGTGCTGTCCATACATGTGACACTGTTGTAGTTGCAGACTGATAGCCACATCAACATGTTAACACTATACAATCTAAGAGGGTGAATGACAGAGCTATGTGCTGTCCATACACGTAACACTGTTGTACTTGCAGACTGATAGCCACATCAACATGTTAACACTATACAATCTAAGAGGGTGAATGACAGAGCTATGTGCTGTCCATACATGTGACACTGTTGTAGTTGCAGACTGATAGCCACATCAACATGTTAACACTATACAATCTAAGAGGGTGAATGACAGAGCTATGTGCTGTCCATACACGTAACACTGTTGTACTTGCAGACTGATAGCCACATCGACATGTTAACACTATACAATCTAAGAGGGTGAATGACAGAGCTATGTGCTGTCCATACATGTAACACTGTTGTAGTTGCAGACTGATAGCCACATCAACATGTTAACACTATACAATCTAAGAGGGTGAATGACAGAGCTATGTGCTGTCCATACATGTAACACTGTTGTAGTTGCAGACTGATAGCCACATCAACATGTTAACACTATACAATCTAAGAGGGTGAATGACAGAGCTATGTGCTGTCCATACACGTAACACTGTTGTAGTTGCAGACTGATAGCCACATCAACATGTTAACACTATACAATCTAAGAGGGTGAATGACAGAGCTATGTGCTGTCCATACATGTGACACTGTTGTAGTTGCAGACTGATAGCCACATCAACATGTTAACACTATACAATCTAAGAGGGTGTATGACAGAGCTATGTGCTGTCCATACATGTAACACTGTTGTAGTTGCAGACTGATAGCCACATCAACATGTTAACACTATACAATCTAAGAGGGTGAATGACAGAGCTATGTGCTGTCCATACATGTAACACTGTTGTAGTTGCAGACTGATAGCCACATCAACATGTTAACACTATACAATCTAAGAGGGTGAATGACAGAGCTATGTGCTGTCCATACATGTAACACTGTTGTAGTTGCAGACTGATAGCCACATCAACATGTTAACACTATACAATCTAAGAGGGTGAATGACAGAGCTATGTGCTGTCCATACATGTAACACTGTTGTAGTTGCAGACTGATAGCCACATCAACATGTTAACACTATACAATCTAAGAGGGTGAATGACAGAGCTATGTGCTGTCCATACATGTAACACTGTTGTAGTTGCAGACTGATAGCCACATCAACATGTTAACACTATACAATCTAAGAGGGTGAATGACAGAGCTATGTGCTGTCCATACATGTAACACTGTTGTAGTTGCAGACTGATAGCCACATCAACATGTTAACACTATACAATCTAAGAGGGTGAATGACAGAGCTATGTGCTGTCCATACATGTAACACTGTTGTAGTTGCAGACTGATAGCCACATCAACATGTTAACACTATACAATCTAAGAGGGTGAATGACAGAGCTATGTGCTGTCCATACATGTAACACTGTTGTAGTTGCAGACTGATAGCCACATCAACATGTTAACACTATACAATCTAAGAGGGTGAATGACAGAGCTATGTGCTGTCCATACATGTAACACTGTTGTAGTTGCAGACTGATAGCCACATCAACATGTTAACACTATACAATCTAAGAGGGTGAATGACAGAGCTATGTGCTGTCCATACACGTAACACTGTTGTAGTTGCAGACTGATAGCCACATCAACATGTTAACACTATACAATCTAAGAGGGTGAATGACAGAGCTATGTGCTGTCCATACATGTAACACTGTTGTAGTTGCAGACTGATAGCCACATCGACATGTTAACACTATACAATCTAAGAGGGTGAATGACAGAGCTATATGCTGTCCATACACGTAACACTGTTGTAGTTGCAGACTGATAGCCACATCGACATGTTAACACTATACAATCTAAGAGGGTGTATGACAGAGCTATATGCTGTCCATACACGTAACACTGTTGTAGTTGCAGACTGATAGCCACATCGACATGTTAACACTATACAATCTAAGAGGGTGAATGACAGAGCTATGTGCTGTCCATACATGTAACACTGTTGTAGTTGCAGACTGATAGCCACATCAACATGTTAACACTATACAATCTAAGAGGGTGAATGACAGAGCTATGTGCTGTCCATACATGTAACACTGTTGTAGTTGCAGACTGATAGCCACATCAACATGTTAACACTATACAATCTAAGAGGGTGAATGACAGAGCTATGTGCTGTCCATACATGTAACACTGTTGTAGTTGCAGACTGATAGCCACATCGACATGTTAACACTATACAATCTAAGAGGGTGAATGACAGAGCTATATGCTGTCCATACACGTAACACTGTTGTAGTTGCAGACTGATAGCCACATCGACATGTTAACACTATACAATCTAAGAGGGTGTATGACAGAGCTATATGCTGTCCATACACGTAACACTGTTGTAGTTGCAGACTGATAGCCACATCGACATGTTAACACTATACAATCTAAGAGGGTGAATGACAGAGCTATGTGCTGTCCATACATGTAACACTGTTGTAGTTGCAGACTGATAGCCACATCAACATGTTAACACTATACAATCTAATATTAACTGATTCATTGTTGATAGATAGTTAACATTTTAATCAACCTTCTTACATTGCTATTGGGGGTTGTTGTGTGCTGTTAACATGACATTGCCATGATGGATGTGCTGTAAACATTACATTGCCACAAATGGGTGATGTAAACATTACATTATCATGGAGGGTGTGCTGTAAACATTACATTGTAATGATGGGCATGCTGCTGTAAACATTACATTGCCACAAATGGGTGATGTAAACATTACATTATCATGGAGGGTGTGCTGTAAACATTACATTGTAATGATGGGCATGCTGCTGTAAACATTACATTGCCACAAATGGGTGATGTAAACATTACATTACCACGGAGGGTGTGTTGTAAACATTGCATTACCATGAGAGATGTGATGTAAACATTACATTGCCATGATGGGTGTGCTGTAAACATGACATTACCACTAGGGGTAATGTGAACAGTGCATTGCTGTGAGGGGTGTACTGTCAACATTACATTACCGTGAAGGCTTTACTGTAAATATTACATTGTTATGATGGGTTTGTTTTAAACAATACATTGCTATGAGGATGGTGAAATAAACATTACATTGCCACAACGGATGTGCTATCAACATTAAATTGTCACAAGGAACTGCTGTAAACATTTCGTTGCCATGAGAGTTGTCTTGCTGTAGGTGATTCTGAAGGGTCACACACTTAACATGGTGGATGTCGCGATTGTCAGTAGTAACATTGTCGACTGTGGTGACGTGACGCCCTGTGTCAAGCGACACTGCACTATTGATGGACAGTGTATTGAAATGTGCAGCACAGAATATAGGTGTAACTGTCCAGCGCAATACACAGGTATGTATTTAGTTTGCAGGTCTGCAATTATCCTAGGCATATCCCTTGTGTGGATTTATGTTTAAGCAGTATGTATAAGGAGGTTTTGCTAGGCAACAGGTCTCGTGATGGATAGGTTACTTGTCAGTGAATAAAGAAAACTTTTTAGGCAGTTGATTGATTTGAGTATAAGTGAGAAAAAAAATTTATGCTATTGTCAGTATTATTACTTCTCATCATTTATTCTGTTTTCCCACATTTCGATTCCAGTGATGTGTCACTTACTTTAATCAAACAAAATAGGTTTAAATATCTCTTATGTGCAAAATGGTGGCAACTTTCTGAATACTCCAAAATGGTGGCAATTGAAGATATTCCGTCGAATATATTTTGTAACTGAAGACTCCAGTTAGAAAATGGTGATGCAAGATTCCCAACATTTACACATACTGATTTTACATCATATTAATAGCTAATTATTGATCACACTTTAACCGATATGAATTTAAAGCAATTTTTTCCGTTTAAAAATAAAACCCAGGTATTTGTGATATTAGCTGTGGTATGAGTACATTAATATGGACAATGTTGGTGACTTCAGGACTGTGAGGAAAGGAACTCTTGAGATCGACGGATTCAGCTTTGTAGAGGGATAATCTTGAAGACTATTATCCATGCTGAACACACACGGCAACCTGTATATTGGTAAGTCTTACACATATCTCAAAGTGAACACACACGGCAGCATGTATATTAGTAAGTCTTACACATATCTCATACTGAACACACACAGCAACATGTACATTAGTAAGTCTTACTCATATCTCGTACTGAACACACACAGCAACATGTATATTAGTAAGTCTTACTCATATCTCATACTCAACACTTACAGCAACATGTATATTGGTAAGTCTTACACATATCTCATACTGACCACACACAGCAACATGTATATTGGTAAGTCTTACACATATCTCTTACTGAACACACGGCAATAGGTATATACAAATTGCCAAGTGATCCCTTCTGGTGGACCAGTATTTTTGTTAGTTTGTGTAATAATTGATGTATCCACTACGTCGCGGTTTTGCTTATGTCACAATTCAATTTTGCACGTAATCTACGTCAAGCTTTGCTTTGTCAACAATGTTGTTAATGGTTATATATATATATGTGAATTACATTACTATTGCTGCGTGACATCTCATAAATCAATCATTCTCGCATACAGTTACACTTTAGAAACTTCGCCTTATGTTTTTGCCTTAAAGAAACACTTTTGTGACCAGAATTTTAATAAGATATTCAACAGAATGTCCGAACCCACCACATGTTTTCTGATGACTTGGCTGAGGTTTTGTTAGGCAACAGATCACGTATGTGATGAATAAGGTAATTGAAGCGTGTTCGGCCAGTGTTGCCAGAGGGTTGACAGTGGTTGTTATGCTTCAGGCGAAATGACATTTGGCCAGCACGAGAAGATGCTGGAGGGTTGTGTCAGCAACCTGTACATCCAGGGCAAGGGACCCGTTGACCTCATCACGGACGCTGTCATGGGGGGGTCAATGTCTTGCCCTGCTTGACGTGAACTGCCCTAGACGTGGCACCCTGACACCCCTCAGTGATGTGGCCGTCCAGTTGCTACAGTGTATCTTTGGGCTATGTAGAACCAACAAACTCATACATTGTATATATCTCTGAATTGTTCTTGTTTCTTTAGGTTTTGGGGACAGTGTTGTAGACAGTTCTTTCTTAAACAAAATGTACTATTTTGTCAGCTTTATTACTTTTATTAACAGAAATGTAACCAATTCAAATTATATATCTCAGCTGGTTGATACTTGATTTGAAACTTATTAACAGAACAAGTAAAACAAGAACAAGAAAGTTTATTTATAATATTATTATTTGAAGTTGATACTTGATTTGAAACAAAAGTAAAGTTTTGTTGTCATCTGGCTGGAAAATGTGTACGATAAATAATCTGTCATATCACTGATGAAATTATAGAAGTATCGGAAATCGTGAAAAATGCCAAAGAAAATGTCATGAAGGTTGATTCCTATGCAGCAGGAGGGGAGATGTTGGAGGATTGGTTGGTTGGTTCTGCTAAGCCTGATGCTATGATAGGAAATGCTGAAGAGTAGATATTGACTTAGGCAGCGGAGACAAGTCAACCAAAGGAAAAAAACCGATGTATTTTCAATGTTGCCAACATAATCTAGACACTGTAAACTTGTGTGTAGCTACAGTCATACAAAATGTGTAGATTAGTCATATGCGAAATAGGAGGTTAACTAACATCTCAATGAATTGTACCATTATCCTGTAGATATGAATTCTTTGTAATTTTACTTTATTTGTTCACATTTTCTAGCAGTAAAATGTCCTTGAATGTTGAAGGGCAGATTCACAAAGAGATGTTAATATGATGAAAAGAAAGTAATTATGTGCAATCATACCACTAGATCATGCCAACAGAAGTTATGGTCAGATACAAAGTATTTATTGAGCGCAAATGCCAAATATACCAAATACTTACTGAATATTTTCCACACAGAAACAGATTTGTAGAGGAAAGAAATCTTGTGATGCTTTTACTTAGTGATGTGCAACATTTCACATGTCCCATGCCTGCTTTTGTAGTTTTATAGAGTTGGATGAACCATGTGTGGTTTAATGATATCGATGTTCAAAATACAACATTGTTGCCTTATATTTTAGATGCCAGTATGTTATAATGAAAATGTCAAAAGCTCGTGGTAAAGAAACGTTTGGTTTTCGTCGTTCATTATTTAAAGATTTATTGACATGCTCGTCTAGGTGTGGATGTCTGACCTGGTGAAAACTGGATGCCCATTGGTTCCAAGATGAACACAGTTGATGGTGTGTAGATCCACATTGAACTAAGTAATGTTGGGTGTCTATCCATATCGGTGGTAATAAGCGAAGTTCACATGGTTCAAGTATGTATACTATCAATAGTAACGTGTGTATTATTTATTTTTATATAAAGAAACACAAGAAGAACATTATTTTGTTATTCCCTAACTTGAATTTCTTTGAAATAGTTGACATTCATTAACACCGTCTCTTGAAACTTATTAAAAATGTCAAGGTGGCAAAAACAGACGTTACTAACCACGTATATTTTAATATAATACTTTTATGATAAACACATCAAGAACTGGCATTATGTTAGTTAAGCAAAGAGCAAGCCGATTCATACTTTAAAATAAATCCAGATAAGTGAAAACAAAAACACTCCTCGCTCATTACCTCTGATCATGGGACAAAGTAAAAGAGAATTGCCTGTTTTAATAGACATGTGTGTCTGAAAATATTGTTGTCATACTGATTACCAATGCCTAGTATTATTCAGCATGTGTGTACATGGTCATAGATGTGTCAATAAATGTGTTACAAAAATGTTATCTTGTTATGGCAAGTGTTCATATGATATTGTGGAACCCTGATAATCTAGAAACCATAACACCAGGACATAATATACCTTGCAATATGCACGATTAATTTCAGTCAAAATCCTGAAAAATACATTAGCGACTAACGTCTATACTGTATGAAGCATGTCAGTTAAAATTGCACAACCAACAAAAGTACCTGGTAAAAACAGTTCGGGGGGTATCCAAAGTTTTGCAAACACTACATTTAAAATTGGCAAAATTGACTATTGCATTACAGCAGCACCTATCCTTGGGAAACACCCCAGGAAAAATATGTATCAGCAGTATAGCCGCTCATACTAGAGTACAGTTTTAGTTGTCGAACATTAGCATGTGGTCTTTCTGTAGAAACCATGCAAGTTGGATCCTTTCCTCCAGCCATCTTGTTATTGCAAAGCACAGGCAACATTTGTATCACATGTTGCTGTGCTATGATATATATATATACAACTGAGTGATGTTGGGGGTGAAGGTTGAAATACTCCCTTGTTGATGTGTTTTCTCTGTGAATAAAAAAAAAACTACAAATTCCTAAATTGTAATTCCACTTGGGTTGTTTGTCTTCCACCCCTGTTTCCATGACAGAGTCATTGCTTAGCCTTCTGAAGTTTCTTCCTACCTAGCTGCCATTGCCATATTATATGTGGCATGCTAACTTGCTGTGCTATTTCCAATAGTTTGTAAGTGGAATTAACTTTCTTTAGGTGGAATTATTGTAAACGGCGTTATTGAATGGAATAAGTGAGTGTGCACAACCAGTAGTGTATGATTTATGTACATCAGCAGGGATCGAACCTGCCACACACAACACTGAAACACTATTGTCATAAACAACACAGTTAAACAGTTCTTAAACAATCAAATGACATAGTATGTCTGCATTTACAACACAGTACACTAACAGCATTTAGTCACAACTATATTGTTACCATTGATGCATTTTTAGACGGTTAAGTCCATAAAACAGATCTCACCCTTGTTCGTCATCACCACATTCAGTGTGACCCTGTGTGACTGGCCGTGAACACTGTATAAATGCCTGTCAACTCTCTGTCTTCTACTCTGTGACACAATTTCCTATATCAAACAGTGTGTGTGTGTGTGTGTGCACGCGTGCATGCGTGCGCATGAGTGTGACATGTGTCCTTGTCAACTGTGCATATCAGTCAACTTTCTATATCCCCAGGAGAGGCATACCTAAGGCAATGTTATCAGACCACCCTTTATGTCACATTGTGCAGGTGACTTTGAAAGAACCTGCATTGCCGTCTCCTCCCTAGGACTGAAAAGTGCCTTCCTGGAATAGAGAGCCAATACACTTGTTGATGTCAGGAGGAGAGCTAAGCACAATAAACATGCCTTTGCAATCAAATATAGAAATAGGACCAGAGTAGGTCTGGAGACAACAAATAAGGAAGAAGTCATTCCAAGCATACTGCTAGACACCAACTTCGGTAATGTATAGGAAGGGGATATTCATGCAATAACTGTATGCCTAACTGGATAACATCTCATATTTTAATTAGGTTGGAAATACGTTATTATTTAAACAGACACTCCGGATTTAGAGACACATCTTTTGAAACAATGTTGGTGGTCGGTAGTTACAATGGTAAAATATAGCCCAAACGAATTATAATCTACATCCACACATGTCATAAATAGTTACAGTTGAACCTCGGTTAACGGTCACATCATTACTATAGCCACATTGCAATTAAGGTCACCCTAGGACAGTCCAAAACTGGTTCCATATATAGTGTAAAATATAGGAAATTAGTCCCATTAATATGGTCACCATTCAGGTTATTTTATCAAGTCCCAATGGCGACCTTAATAGTGAAGTTCCATATATATATATATATGTACATATATATATATATAATTATATATACGGGGGACCGTTTATGCATATTTCACGGCGTACACGAGACCGCTGTTTTAAGGAGACAGCAGCCGGTCTCCTTAAAGTTTAGGCATAAAGGAAATAACTTCGGCCATTACTAAGAATTTTATTTTACATTTTTGGTGATTTTGAGCATGTTTATTCTAGAGCTTTACATATACTGAAGTATAAAAAACAACAACTATCCACAGACTGGAAACAAGCTAGCATATCTGCACAGAACTACCGACCAGTCAGTTTGCGAGCGCAGATGGGAAAATATTGGAAGGAAAAATCAGGGATACCATCACTGAATATATGAAAGAAAATGACTTGCTGAGCGATAAGCAATTTGGATTAATCAAGGGCCGTTCTACAGTATTTCAACTATTCAAAATTTCTCGATTCATGGAGAGAAACACTGGATAATGGAGGATGCATACACATAGTATATTGTGATTTTTTGAAAGATTTCGCCAAGGTTCAAAATATTCGACTCATTGAGAAACTCCAGAGATATGTTATAAAAGGGAACATTCTTAACTGGGTAACAGCTCTGCTGGCCCACAGAAGACAACAAGTAAGAGTAAATAACATATTTTCTAATTGTCATGAGGTAATCAGTGGAATACCACAAGGAACAGAGATTGGCCCCCTTCTTTTTGTTATATTCACAAATGATTTACTTGATGTTATAGCGAGCCATCATATTTTCACGTTTGCGGATTATATGAAGCTATCCAATTCCTTCAGAAGACTGTGCAAAACTACAAGAAGATCATATTTCTGCCGAACGCTGGACATATACATCACTTTTGTAATTCCACCCATATAAATGTAACCATATGAGATTTGGGTCTTCATCCACAAGGAATCAAGGCTATTCATTGGGAAGCAACCAGACAACACTTACAAGTACGGACAAGGTGAAAGATATTGGGGTCACTTTCCATTCATTGCTTAATTTGTTGGCATGTATGTAAGAAAAATTAATAAAGCCAATTTGATGATGGGGATAATCCGACGTACTTTCGATCAAATGGATGAAACATTCACACCTTGAATATGCTGATCAGATATGGAGTCCTTTCTTAATGAAACATATTACAATTCTTAAAAATGTTCAGTACAGAGCAAGCAAATTAATTCCTAGTTTCAAAGACCTTGAATACAAAGAGCGTTTACAGAGACTGAAATGTTTAACTCTATCATAACGTCGCCTCAGAGGAGACATGATTGAAATGTATAATATACTAACAGGGAAATAGGGTGCAGCAGTCTCATCCAGATTTGTTACATAGAGGGATAACGACGCTTCACCGGTTCAGTCGTTTGACGCAAAAATAGTTAAGTTATGGCAAAACCACCCTATGAAAACTGAATACACTGCCCCACTCCTCTCTTGGATTGGGCCAGACTCAGACGCATGGGCACAGTCCGAGCAGATGTCAAAAGCGAGAGCTGGCATATAAGAAGCAGAGGCAGTAATGCTAGGATATGTGAGAACTTCTAAAATTTTATTCACTTTATTTTCAGGTCTTAAAATGACCCTGCAACATTGAATTTCATTTTTGCAAGACCAAAAGAGAGAATCAGGAAGTGGGAGACACTTGAGCCGTTACTGCCTATGATACAGAGCTAACTGCACCAATGATTGGCTCGGGACATCATTCGGGAGCTCCTTACAACCCTACCCTGGAGGGTAGTGTCACAATCCTGATCTCTCACAGTTGACCCACAACGTGTGGTAGTGCCCTGCAGGGGAGGGATATATCGGCCCCCGAGCCTTCCCGGCGTTCCCATAACCGGTGTGGTCATCCATGCCACGTGATATAACCCTATATATTGAGCACGTCAAGCTGCAATTAACATAGACAATTTACCTGCTTTTATAACCGGCCAAACACAGTCAGCGAAATATGTGGTGTGAACTTCAAGTTTAATTAATCTTGTATATCTACACTTATTGAAGTTATTTATTCGTTAGAATGGTATTAAAACTTTGCTCATATGTTATGTTACATGATATGATGCAGTAAACGTATGTATATGCGGCATAAATAATATTAGTAATCTATTATATGCATTCTGATGTACGCTTGTTCATGGACAGTTTGGGTTGACGACGTTAGGGGGCGAATCCAATATGGCCGCACACAGTGGAAAACTTCCAAAATTCAAATCATATTTATTGTCTATGTATTATACCAACAACGGTTCAAGTACAATACACAGTGCGGTATTAATGGTGAATTGAAACGAGGAGAGATGATGTCAGAACCTATGTTTACTCCGCAGTGGTGCGTTGCATTATAAATGTGTTAACTAGTGCATTGATATCGTGTCCTTTAAGTGACGATACATTTCTTCTTCTTCTTCTTCCAATACACGCCTAGCCTCAACATGCAGAGGATACAGGCGGTGCCGTGGCATGGCAGGCGAACAGGAAATTTTTGTTTTGTTTTTAGAGTGCAATATATAAGAACACATTTGTTTCTAGTACTTTGATCACAACCAAATAATCTAACTATAATTTGCCAAGCACAAGAGTGTGCGTATTTGCATTGTAATTGTCAAGATGCGCCACATCACACCAGTGCATATGTACATGTCTGTCTATATATGTGTCTACATTACCATACAATAAAACAGTAAAGTTTAAAGACAATAATCATAGTCTTTTCTTGCACGCGCATGCCTGCCGCCAGGAATAGACAAGTCAACAATAATGAATTTTCTTGTTGTACCCAAAAGCAATATAAACAACAGTCTACAACTATTTGCCGTTCTAAACATCCAAAGTCCCTACCTTCCTCCGGGTGGCGCTGTTGCAGCCATCTTAAAATGGCTACTCCTTCATGCTGTCTTTTCCGGCATTAATTGTCATGTCCTATAGTCTGTTGCACAGTTGAAATCACATGTTACACGAAGCACCATATTGTTTGATACGTGCATACAATGTAAGCTGGACCAACGCAAGTCAACCATCCACCAGTTATGTCGGGTGTTATACTGAAACACGTTGTGTCATCTATAGTTTAACCACTGTATTCCTATTGGTCGTTTTACGCTTCTCAGTCACAAATTAAAGCCAAGTTAAATCCTCTCGGCAAGT